>JAWLRI010000144.1:5252161-5312530 GCA_034781795.1 Crypturellus tataupa
TGGAGATCTTCCAAACCCGCCTGGATGCCACCCTGTGCCACGTGCTCTGGGTGTCCCTGCTGGAGCAGGGGGGTTGGGTCTAGAGGTCCCTTCCAACCTCAGCCATTCTGTGATTCTGTGTCTGTCACCCAGAGCTGCAGTCTCTCACAGGGCCTGTCAGCATTAGGCAGAAAGCAGCTGATCGGCAGGCTCACCAGCGGGGCCTGCACACGAGCCCCACTCCATCTGTTGCAAAAGCCTCCCACCACAGTAAAGCTGCACCACGTCCCTCCCACTCTGCTTCACGTGAGGCCTCATGATCGTTCAACACTTCAAACAGACTTTTTTTTTTTTTAAAAAAAGCTTGCTTTTAAACTCAATCTTTAAATCCCCCTCTACAGAGATGGAGCCAAAATGAGGAGCAGTTCGGTGCTTCACAAGCATCCACAAGTTAAACACACAGGTCAGCTGTGTTAGGTTAGAAACTGATGCTCAGCAGGCCTTGCCCCAACATCAACTAACGTGCTCCACTTCCTGCAGTGCTAAGGACACACGGTAAAGTACTGATCAGCTGATAAACATCAGGGAACCTCTCAGGTGCGAGATCAGGCTCAGTCTGGAATTTAAGAACAGCAGATATCCCAGAGCAGATTGAATACTCTTAGTTTATGACTGGGAGGCTAGGTCAAGATTATACCTACTCATAAAACAAAATTGCCATAGTTTCAGCTTTTCCATGTATCCCTTTTCAGTTTAGCTCTCTGTAAAATGAAGCATGGGCAAAACCAAAAATATCAGCTCCGAAACACCTCTCTACAGTTCAGAGGGGAAAAAAAGTGTAACACAAAAGCACGTTATTCACTTGAGTTTCAGGTACAACATCACTGCTTCTCTCTTCTGCAGTCCCACCTTCTTCCCCCACATTCTGCCCCCATTTCTTTTTTTACCGATTTCCAGTGATGACTGGCAGCATGTCAGTAGATGTACTTGACGTGGCCTGAGTTACTTTAAAGGTTACATTCCTCAAGTCCATTATTCCCAAACTCATGTCCTCCAGCATTGCCAGCTCCTCACCTAAATCAAGGGAAAAAAAAGACAATCAAAATTATTACAAACAACTTTCCCTTCTCCATCTGCAAGGACCATAGACTGCTACTCTATGAGAAGGAGCTCTATGGGTGAGGGGGGTAGGAAGCCCAGTCCTCTACCTCGATCGGCATCTGCCTCACTGCAGAAAAGGTCCTGATTCACTTTGTGCATCACTTCACTTTGTGAAGTGGAGAAAACACCAATTACTTAGCATACCCAACCCTTGCACTTACTAAAAGGTAGGCACACTTTATTTTGTAAGGCCAACTAAATCAGAAGTATTCTGAATTGCTGTTCACTTGCTAACTAACCACTCCAGATATTATTTACTTTTACATTTCTGCTTTCAAAATTATTTTGTAGCTGAGCTGCAGACTGTCCCATAAACTCATCCTCTTCTGTAGCCAATTTAAAGCAGAATTTGGTGACTCACAGCTGCTATCACCCACTTGCTCTGCATCTTTACCGTAAGTGCTCAGCAGGCTCTCAAACTGCGCCAGCAAGCCGATGGTATAGAGTTGTCTCAGAAATCCATCATCGTGTAGGCAGTTCCTCAGCTTGATAATGAAACCACAAATAAGGGCCGTCAGCTGTAGGAAAGACAGACAAGAGTGAAATAATGCAGGACAAAAAAGCTCTTCAGTCCCAAACAGAAACAGCCCTGTATATATGAGATGCCATAAAAATCTGCCAGACTGATGCTCTTTTCCTTTAAGTGGTTCTCTTCTTTTTCCTCACAGTTGGAGTGAGAAAACCAACTAAGAAGAATCAAAACACTCTTAAAATCTGATTAAGAGCATTGACTTGACTCATTATGGCTTAAAATTGCAATGCTCTTCCAAGGTGGGACTGCTGTTGATCTCACATATACTTGTTTTCTTGACATAACCACTTGTACTAGAATCCACAATTGGAGAATTACAAGTCTCTGAAGAACTGTTTTAGTTACAGTTGCAGATGGGAAAGCAACAGAACTAGCTTAAAGCCAAGAATTTTGATAGCATGATTAAATTATTGTTTTAAAATGGCATTTTCAGAATGCTTTAAAAAGGCTATGTCTGTATTACATAAAGATTTGAACTCTGAAGTGTTATGAAACACTTGGTGCTGAGATTAAGTCTTGTAATTTGGGCTTTCTGATGTTTGTGATGAGTAAACACAGCCAAAGCACTGAGTTAAACAAAATTATCTGTGAAGTGGGCTGTGTATGGAAAAATTATCTGCATTTATCTCTATGAGAAACTACAGTTTGGGAGAATTGTTCTACCAGACAATGTACATAAGATTAACTGTTTGAAATAAATAAACAAGGCATTAACTCTTATTATATGAAATGTTTCCACAAGACAGCAGACAAGCTGAAGAAATACAGTGGGCAGAAAAAGCACGGCAGGTGTCTAGTCTAGGTGACTAGACAAGTCCTAGTGAGTGGTTGA
This sequence comes from Crypturellus tataupa, assembly GCA_034781795.1. Lineage (NCBI taxonomy): Eukaryota > Metazoa > Chordata > Aves > Tinamiformes > Tinamidae > Crypturellus > Crypturellus tataupa. Next base: position 5,254,666 of record JAWLRI010000144.1, read on the forward strand.
CACAAAAGAGATCCCAACAGGTCTCGAAAAAGTACTTTAATAAAAACCCAGAACCCATTCCTCTCCTTGGGGGTGGGATTCTCTTCTTAGGCATTAAGCTATTGGTTTTCCTATTGGTTTTCCTCATGCAAATATAAGTGTGGGAGCACATTTTCTGCTTATAGTTTTTTTTTTCCCCCTCCTTTCTCTTTCACACTTTACTTCTGGTTTTGGAGCAGCGGCATAGGAAGCAAAGGTTGTTTCTGTATAAAGCATTATTCTCACTGTTTCTCAGTTCCCAAACACATGCAAGTGAACAGTAATAACAAGACAGCACAGTCTGTGAGAGGAGATCATAGTGTTCAACCTGAAGGTAAAATTAGCTCAGAAAAATTCTGCAGACATCTGCCATACTTCATAAAACTCCAGCACAGGTCTGAGTGTAATCAAACCACGCAAACTTCTTTTTGCTTACAGTCTGGCAGAAGACAACGTCCCTGCGATACTGAAGGCTCAGGCAGAGCCCTATCGTTGGAGCACTGTCCTGCATCAATAAAAAGACCATGGCTTTCTTGGCCTTGTCACTCATCATGGCCACGCAGTCCGTGAGTGTCGTCAGCAAGGGGTAAAGAGCCTCGCTCCATTCACCTGAGTGGAAAAATAGAATTAATGTCACTCGAAGTACTTTGTTTGAAACACACACACACTAAGATAAAATCTTCTGTTGCAAGGTAAAGCAAAATGATCTACACTTAGTGCTTGTTTTACTCTCGCTGTCTGGTAAATCTCTGCTTGTTTATGTCCTCAAAGGAGGAAAACATGGAGACTTCTACTCTAGAAGGTTGTTAAGACTTTCCCAGCCATGTAATAGCTCCCAGATTTGATCCTGGCACTGGTCATACAATAGCTGTTTGGAAAGCACAACAGGAGAGGCTTATCTATACACACAAGGGTATATAAATGTGTGTGCATGTTCAAACACATCCTTTCAAACACAGTGCAGGGACACAGCATGGAGGATCCATCTTTTTGAGAACTTCTGTCAATGAGATCTCTCCCAGACACTCCTGTCTCTGAAATTGTGTGGACTCAGGATCATATTGTTTAACTGTCTCACTAAAACTATTTATCCTTCCACAGCATCTCAGTGAGGTTCATTTCTCATTTGCAGCGTGCTAATTGTAAGCCAGATAGGTGTGAATTCATGTAGTCTCTCTTTTAAGTATCCCTTATCTGCTGAGTGGCTTTGAAGGCTTAGAGCTAGCCTGTATAAACATGCAGGAACCCAGGCGCGCACTAGCCAGATCCTTGGGGGTGGTAGGGGCTGGACTCCCACTGAGACACATGAGATGTGCCTAAGCGTGACTGGGGACAAAGAAATGAAGTGGGGCTGCCAGGGCCCTGTTTCAGCACCTCAAGCACTACACCGTTAATTCCCTCTAAAGAGAAGGCTCTGCCTTGAAATGTCCCACTAGCTCATTTCCTTTCCGGCCTTTTTTCACCAGCCTTTCTGTCTTATTTGGCCACCAATTTTTAAAATACATTTCCACAAATGTGTGAAAAATTTTCTCTGTAGCAAAAGGAGAGGACAGAAGAGTGTTTTGGTTCTGCCCTCTTCCACGTAAGACTAAACCAGGACACTTCCCTTTAAAGGGAAGGACCATGTGTTTGATTTGTGAGAAGCACCAGAGCTCTCCAACGGGAGTTATACCAGCCTGGATGGCTGTACCAAGGGGCCATGCACAGAGCTGAACCCCCAAGCACGAGGTCACTCCAGGCCTGAGAGGAAGCTCTTCACGACTTCAACTGAAAAGCAGGGCTAAGAGCCAGTAATAACACCCGTTTCTTTGATAACCATCCAAAGTGGGGGAACTTTGGAAGTCTGCTAGCAAAAACATAACCGACAAGATTCACAGCACTGTCCTTGCTTTTGTTCTATGTGGCAGATAGACAATCTCATAAACTAGATAAAGGGGAAGTTATTTGGCTCTGTTTCATCAGCTTACTTTAAGAGTGCAGGAAACATCAAAAGAACAAGAATTATGGCCTCTCTTTTATATTCTATTAAATACTTTCCTCTCAAAATAAAACAGATGTCATAACATGGACCCGTGAACACTCTGAAAGCAAAATATAGATGATATTAATGAAGTGTTTCTCTTATTGGACTTAACAAGCTTTGCTGTGCAGGGATGAGAATGACAAAAAATTGAAGAGATCTAGCACATCATCATTCCCTTGCCTGGATATACATACGTGTATATAGTTAAGTAAGTCTATGAAGATTTAAAATCGAAGAGTGCTTGGCAATACTTTGTTTAAAAGGTATGGCAATCCTCAAATAGCACCGAATCACAGACGAGGTGAGATTGGCTGAGACCCCTGGAGATCATCTAGCCCTGCTCAGGCCTGGTAGCTGCCATTAACAGGAAACAGGAATAAAAGAAATCACCCCCAAATGCTCTAATCAGGGTTGAACATTCCAGTAACAGCTTTTAAATACAAGGGCTCTCCGTGTTCACGTTCACTTGGGTTCTTCCTTCCTTATTCTGTCTTCGCCTCATCAATCTCCTTCAGAGACCTTTATTTTTGCAAGTGCATGTTCTATAAAATTAATCTGTGGCACTTTCGACCACCACGAGCACTCTAAGGAAAAATCTATTCTGAGCTCCATTCTTGTGTTTTATGACCAGAATATTTTTAATCTATTATTGACTCCACCAGGCAAATCCATAGATAGAATAAGTTGGTTTGGGGCCTCACATCAATGGGGATAGAAGAAATTGCTGCAGATTTATAACAGCTGGAGCTCTAGTCCAGGCCAGTTTGGGATACATTTTGGACACAAATCCCATTTTTATCAGAGGTCTCTAGTTCATGTTAAAAGTTATTGCACATTTAAAATCTGGCATGGTACAAACGAGCAGGAAGTCTGTCATAAGCTCTGTGTGTTTTATAGACACACGTTGCATGTGAAGAGACAAATCCTACAGGCTCCTCTCTAACAGCTGCAGCTGAACTCTGTCTGGTAAATAAGGGCCAGGCTTGGCTCTGCAAGTCTTTTCTGCTTTTCTTATGCGCAGTGCTAAGCAAAACCATATTTTAAGGCACACTTTGACCTGGTGCATGTAGAAAAAGAAAAAAAAAAGTGCTTTTAAGGCCTGTAAAGCCACATAGTGGATCCTCTCTGTATCAATCAGAGATTTTAACATATATGTGAGAAAAGGTTTTATTTTTGGTAAGAGTCTTTCTTCTCCAGAAGAAAAAAAAATATGGCGATAACTGGACTCCAGAACCTTAACCAGGTATCTCAAGGCTTTTGGTGTTTAGGTTATGAGGGCAAAGCCCAATGGCTTTGCTAAACTCAGGAGGCCCATGCTGCAACCACCCTCAAATTAAACCTTCACACAGCTCTGATTAAACTAATCTCAGACTGGAAAAATTAGAGCCATCAATGTGGGAATGAGTGGTGTTACTGAGGTATTCAGACCTTGTAAATATAACAACAGTGTGAGGAACTACAGGGAGAGAAGGAAGAAGGTGAACAGTTTGATCAAAGTCTTAACTGAGCCTTCTGAAAACTGGTGCCTACCCAGGCCACGTGGGTTTCCCTCAGCCCTGGTGGCTGCTCTGTGTTCGAGGGCTCATTTGGAAAGCAGCTTCCCCAGGGCTCATGAAAGGGCATGTCTGAAAACACCTTCACATCAGCCTCTCGCAGGCTTCACGGCACCAGGAGCGAGCCCCAAACGTTGCCTCCCACATGAGTTTGGTCGCATGTGTCAACCAGAGAGAACAGCAACAAATGCTCTCCGACGTTCAGACATGAAAACTGAGTGACCAGCGCTTACCGGACACCCTCTCGCACTGGCATTTAGGAAATTGCCACTTCCCAGTGCGCCCAGGTAAACCACACGATGCTGCAGCGCGTTTACCGTTCCGTAAGGGTCAGTCTGATCAGCAAGGCCCTTGTTGGGTGGTTTGGATACAAACAAAAACCTGCAGTTCTCGGAAGAAGCGGAAGCCATGAACGCACATACCTGGGCCGGATTCCTCCGGAGCGGGGCTGCAATCTGCACAGAAATGGAGGGGCAACATGCATGATTAGGGAGCAGCAACACACCCTGAACATCAGCAACTCAAACACTCGGCACTGGGTATCTCGGAGCGAGCCGCAGCTTAGCAGAGCCAGTCCCGGGCCCCGGGCTGTCCCCCCACGCCACCATCCCTGAGCACGGGGACGCCGGGACGGGGCCACGGCGGCTCCCCAGGGATGGCCCCGTGGCACTGCTGATCCCCAGTGATCACAGGCCCCGTTTGAGAGCCATTGGCTTAGTGCAATTACAAAATAAGCTGGCAGTAAGGCAGCTAAACGGGAATAGCAAAAGACTAGCAGTAAGTTTAACATGCTCGCGTGCGTAACAGAAAACAAGGTGCCCCACGCTGCAAGAGTATCAGCATTTCGCTATTTTAGACAATTTTCTGCTGTACAATTTCTGAGACAGTTAACACCAGCACTGCATGGTGTGTTAAAAGCTCAAACCTCCCCAGCGAAGCTCGTGACTGCTTCGCACTTGCTTCGGTGGTAGGAACAGTTTGTCAGATGAAAATAGCTACTGTGCAGGGCAAAACGTAGAAGGATAATACACCTCGCTGCAACACGTCTTGCATTAAAGAGCAGCCATTTCTTAAACCAGCTGATTTGAACGTCCCTCGCATTCATATCTAGATTCAATGAATCTGGTCAATGAATCACAGATTTGAAAACAACAGCAGAAAATAACATTTAATTATAAGCATAAAGACAACCTGTTAAATCTCATAGTATTCATTAAAGAAAATACATGCCCCACGGCAATTTTCGTAATGAATATCTGAGTCTATAGTGAAAATAAAAAGAAAAAAACCTTAAGTCTCTCCTCTATTTTAGGCAGTATCTTTTTTTGAAACAAGCACCTCTAAAGAGGGCCTTTCAAGTCCTTCAGTAGCATTTTACTGCATTTCTGACCAACTCTGGAAGTATATAGGATTATGCATTATCTTGTTTGCTTTTATTTTTTAACATTGCATTCAAACTAAGTTCTGGCTGCTTATCTGTTCGTTTGTTCATCTGACAAAATGTCGCTTATTAAAGTGCTACTTCTTTGAATAGATCACAAGAAAAACATTTAAATGTTGGCATCTAAACCTAGAGAATGGACAATCTTTATTTCCAGTTATTCTCAAGATCAGCTGTGGAGAGTGATAGCAGCTTTGGGGTGGAGAAAAAGAAATGAATTTAATGGAAAAATTCCCATTGATTTCAATGAGTTCATGTTTTGTTATAACATTGAAGCTGTCCTTCTGTCAAAAACAACTAGGAAAAATGTCTTGCATTGGGTACCTAAGAAACGGGATTCCCTTTAGAGGATTTTTAAGCTATGTTCAGGCAAGGCTTTCGTTGACAGTCCTTAAGACTTCCAATCTAGTCCTTAAACTTCAGTACTACTGAGAAGTGGCAACCACTCAACTTTAAAGCTTGCTACATGTCTTGATTTAATTTGTCAAGTTCTGTGGATTAAGTGGGATTCTTTTTCCTGTTTCACGGGCACAGGAGGGAATGTAACTAATGCAGCTAATTCCTCTTTGGTATGACATAAGTGAGATCCAGAGCAGAGGTAAAATTTTGACTGAAAATTCTGTGAAAATTTTGATAAAAAAAGATTATTTTAAGATGCTTTTAGCATGGAATTGCCTTGGGAAAAGCTTCTGATACCACTCACCACAGATTTTTTTCCTATTTTTTTATAATATTAAAAATTCAAAACTTGTTACTGTTGATAAGATACTACTGATAAAACTTTGTGTAAATGTACATGAAACTTCATAAAAGTAGACAGCCCATTTAAAGCTGACAAACTGGTAGAACACAACCTAGGCATAAATATTGATAGAGGACACATTCTGAAACAAGACTTTTCCCCCCTATTCCTTTATAATACCCCAAAATATCAGTCTAACCTTGGAAACCACACTCATTTAGAATACTAAGCAAATCAAATGCAACAGAGGTACAGAGCCATACTAAATGGTATCTAAACATTTATTTTAACCTCCCTCTTGCTTTTTTTTCTTTTTTTTCTTTTTCCTTTTAGGTACTGCCTTCCAACTTTCTTGAGATGTTGAGATGAATGGACATGAAGTCACAGACATATGCAAGGAAGGAAGAGCAATGAAACGATTAAGACAAAGCAGGAATAAGGAAGTGAAAGCACAAATCTCTTCTTCTAAAGCTAAATTTTTCATACCTGTTCTATTAAATGGGAAAACGATAGTGACCATGACAATTTCTTAAAGTAAAGAATAGGGGAATAAGCCAAATGGGTATATATGTAAATGAAATAATTTTGAAATATAATGCCCGGCTGCAAAACTATCAACCTAAACTGGTAAGGAACCCTCTCATTCACATGCTTCTGGCATTATGCACGTGGATTCTCCTCAGCACCCTCATGACCTCAGATTTTGACAGGATTATTCCACTGCAAACTAGCAGTGCCAATTCCTACCTTCCAGCTACATGAGATCTAATTAAACAAGCGCTTCAGCAGCACAGTTTTGATAATTTGGGTTAATACCTGCTTAAAACTCCAGGAACTTCATCCAACTTTCGCTCAGTCTAACGGTCTGCCTGGTGACCCTCCTACCCTTTGGCAGCCCAGCTGGGACCGTTACTGCTTCAGCGGTGCCTTCACTTCTCCCATGTTTTATTTAACCCTCTACAGAGGTTCCCTATTCTAAGCCTCAATTGCAACAGGAGCCCCCAGAGAAACCCCAGTGCCACTAGACAAGGCAAAATCCTGGCGGCATGGAGAGCAGCAATTTGAGCTGGAGCAGGATTCCTGCCCAAGCGAGGGGCCTCGTGGCTGCTGGTGCCAGCGCTCTGCAGCAGCACCGAGCGAGGCCCCATGGGACGAGGCAGCGGGCTGGGGAGGTGGCAGGCGCGCAGCAAGAGAGCAGCAGCGGGTGGCGGGCTGGGCATACGCACGTGTGTTTCTGAGAGAATGGCATGCACAAGGTGGTGTGGATGGAGGTGCTGGTGAGGATGATGAAGGTGGAGAGGAGATCTCACTTAAGTCTTCTGGATTTATCCAGTAGGCGCGAGTGTCCCGATTACCTTTCTTACTCGTGGAACTGGTGTCGCACTGGAAAACGTCTTCGCAGCTGTCGCTCTGCAAGCGCTCCTTCTGGAGGAGTTTGTCCACCCTCTGTATAATACACTCCAGACTTTTGTCAACATTCAACCACACCTTCTCCTTGAAAGAAAAACATCCCTTCTCAATTTTTTTTAGAAAAGGAAAGAGACAGTGGGCAACAAATCCCTTGGCACATACATTTCCTGGTGCAATTGTAAGCAAAGTTGCTTCTGGGCTCTTGTGGCTACATTTCTGCACACTCAAACTCTGTCTATATAAATATATCAGCACACCAACATGTAGAGCTGTCACGTGATAAACTGAGGAGCTATGTTAAAATTAAATTTGCTGAACAATCCTACACGCCTCTTTAACCCACAATTCATTATTGCAATTTCTAAAAGGCTTCAGTTCTTATGCCAGCTTGACTGGGATACATTTCCTCACTTTTCCTGACTTTTCTCCTTTAAAGATATATTTCCTTATGGCCCAGAGTGATTAGAATTCAGTGAGAGTCATTTCTCCCCTCAAAATACTTGCAGAAGAGGATGTCTCACAATCCTCTCAAGGTTAGGAATGCAGAAGAGGACAATGGATAGGCCCAGAAGTAAGCTAAATGCAGAGAAGTTTTAGATAATTTTAGAAGTATGAGGGGAGAAGGCAATGCCCACTTTAATTTATACAGTGCTGGTCTCTTTGGTCAATATTTAAAAGCTACTATTTCTATAAAGGTAAATGCTGCTTTTGTAGCTGCAGCCAAAGGAACTGAGATGAAGGAAAAAATCAGTACACAGAAACATTAATTAAAACTATCTGAAACACTTCTGAAATTATCATAAAGATTTGGAATGAGATAGGTATCAAGTCTGCATTGCAGAAAAAATAACTCCACTGTACTACTAACTTAATAGTAAAATCAGTATTGATAGATGAAAAGGATTACATAGCAATTATTTTCCAATATAACTCTGCCAGTAACAAAATTACTGTACAGCAATATTAGAATCTAATCAACCGAACTGACTTTATTAGTATATCATTTCTGTGAGTCTGACTGTAAATTAAAGCACATCAAAACAATTAGATCGTGCAAGGATCTATTTTCCAAATAAACTGGATTCAATTTCTACGTTGATAGTTCATAAAATTAATAACTGTTCTAATCAATCTGGACTATTTTTGAAATCTAGTTCACTTCTGTTTTTATTACAAATGACAGTACTTAACACAGGCCAAATCTTATTTAAATTGGCAGAGTTGAGTGGAAAAACATTTAAATACTTAGCGTAAACAGTTTTAAAAAGCTGTTTTTAACAAAAATAGAGATAGATGGTAAGTTCTAAATATTTAGGTCAGGAAATAAAACAGGAGAAAAGTTTGCAAAGTTGCATTGTACAGTTAACACACACAAAATGTGTTTATTTTGGTGAAGCCTAAGAGCCCCTTGTAGTATGATCCTCAGTTGTTTACTTTAAAATCTGTTTATTTTCCCTTGGAACAAAAGTAATGATCTCTGTTGTTCCAGAGACACAGAATTATTTATTAAGGCTTGACTTTTCTAGCTTACCGATATCTCTAGCAGATGACTAAGACACATAATATTGTGCTCCAAAATACGTATCCTTCGGATCTCTGATGAGCAGTTACAGAGCTTACAAAGTAAAGAACACAGCAGCTAAAAACTGAAAAGAAGAAAACATTCATCACCCCCCTGAGCAAACCTACCCATTCCTCTTCATGCCAATCCACCTGCAAAGAAGATCGGCTATTCCTTCCTGTCCATCTGGCCACAAGTGTGTCTTGGTCATTCCTCAGCATCACTTGTTCCCCTTCCCCTGAGGTTGGGGAAGCCTTGGAAGCTATGTAATCTGGCCTTGCAGCATTCAGTCCATGTATTGAATTTGCCAACAGCTTGCAGTCACAGACTGTGACAAGTTGCCGGGTCTAAAAAGCAATAAAATCCCCACAATTTAAAACATTTCCATCATTCTTTATACATTTTCTTTTCTAAATCTCTTATTTTTAAAATAAAAGATCCATCCTTAAGCAGTGTCTGAGATGCCTTTAAAATCATTTTATAGCATACCTTGGAAAGATATATAAAATGTCAAACTACAAAGGATATGATTTCCAAAGGTCATATAACCGTTTTAGTCTCTTATTGAAAAATTCACTCATAAATTTGCAATTCTCAACATGTTTTTAGCATGTCATTCTCCATTTGATGTAAGGTTAAAACAATGTGGAGATGTTTTTTGTTACAATATGCAGAAGTTCCACAGCAGACAAACCAAGTTTTAACCTCTACCGCTCAGTGTCAATAGCAAGTAAGTCTCAAGAGGAAGGCTAAAGACATAATCCCCTAACCAATGCAGCATTCTGTAGGTTATGTGATTAAGAATCCAATTCACCTATATGTCTATAAAGAAAATAAAAATAAAAAACAAGTCCATACTAAGTTATACTACTATCCAGCTGCTACTTTTACCATAGATTAATTGCACATTGCTGCACATATATTGTTGTATTCATTTAGAATGAATATTATAACTGATACATCTATAGGTGATCACATTATTTTGCACTCCAGGAAGCTGAATACATATCCCCTCACCTGGGAGACATAAGAGGTCACCTATTTACTTTGTGCCCCTGTAAATACGGTTGTGTTCCACTACGGTGGAAGATTGTGCTCAGATGCTTAATAAGGACAAAAAAAGAAAAAAAAATGGTTATAAAGAAAAAGGGATAAAAGAAAATAAGAAATGCTCATTTCTGGAATATAATGACTGAATAGAGGGTAGTAGAGGACATTGTTTTACACTCTTAGCTCTCCACTCTCAAGGGAAGGCAGAGGCAGATAGGTGTGAAGGGTAGGAGAAAATCCCAATAAAATGCAGTGAATTCAAAAGGCTGATCTGATTTTCCTATTTTTTAAGACTGTATGTGGTACAACATATTAATGTACACGATAAAATAAATGTTTCAGGAAAACTTACTAAAGAAAGAGAGATAAAAAAGCACAGTGTGCTTTGCTGTACTATGGGGGCATATTATTCTCCTACCTTGTCTGCCAGGATGGCAAGTGTTCTTTCAAGGCCATTAGCTGATCTATCCTTGGCAGCTCTTGAGAGCCTTTCCGCATAGTAACTGACTTGAGTTTTCAGGGTGTTGATTTGTGCAATGATTTCCTTTGCTCTAACGATGTCCTGTGGGATGTAGATTATAGACTGGGAGCTTGTGGAAGTGCTGAAAGAGAAGGAATGATTTTAGGGGGGAAATTGATCTGGGCGTACACACACTACAGCAGCATGCTGGGGAATTAATGGCAGACAACAAAAAATCACCTACGATAGCAATCAACAGTGAAAGGCCAGTGGGCAATTGCACAGCAGGAACACGACCCTAGAGCCTCTCTGCCTGTACAAGGAGCAGTCAGATGCAAATTCACTAATCCCTTATGCCAGGTGACTAAGGGCTGAGCTCCTATCCTAGAGGGTCAGTTTTGCTGAGGAGAATGTGATTTTCCACCGCAGATGGAAACACTGCATTCGTGGACAGTTTTCCCCACTCTCCCTCTCCTTAACCCACAGACACTCACTGAGGCTGGGTATATAAACTACCCATTAGCACTGTGGAAAGAAGATCTGCGCTCTGCCCAACACAGAAACACCGCCTCAAGCTCTAGTGCAGACACTGCCGTATTCCCAGAAACACCTTCTGCTGTTAGGCACTTTTCCCTGTTGCAGGCGTAATTTGACATGTATCAGCAAAAGCAACCTTTTCTCCAACCAGGAAGGGAAGCAACCTATATCACTAAAACATATGTTGGCAAACTGTGGCCCCACTGATACTGTCTACTTGGGGGTGGAAGGGAAAAAAAATTGGCTTTCAGATGGCTGAAGTTGCATAACAGCCGGATTACTTGGAATCAAGCTGCCATCTCTCCCTTTGCCAAATAATGCATTGTCTTTTCTCCCCCTGCTATGAAAGCCGTGCAAATATCAGGTCGATATTCCAGCTCCAGCTGCACCAAGTGCCACATCCCATTCGTGCTGTGGCATCAAGAGGTGCCACCTATCACATTATATCTTAATTTTGTTACATTCACTTCTTGCAGCAATAAACAGATTCAGCGCGGCCTCAGAGCCGAAGCAGCTATTGCCAGCACTGGGCTCAGCACAGACATCACCGCCCTGCTACAGGGTGAAGCAGAAAGGAGCACGGAGGCTGAGTCAGGACGTGCTGTCCGTTCCCGGGCCCTGGGTAGAGCCACTGCTGCTGCCTCTGCAGGGCGTCTGTGCGGTAAAACAGGAGAGCAGCGCGGGCCACGCTCCAAAACAACAGCCGCCGGCGCCTGCAGGGGGGCTTCCTGCCGCCCAACAGATCCTCAGGTAAGAGGGGAGCTTGATTAATCCTTTGGGGTTTCTGTTGAAACATCTCCACATGTTGAAAGGTCATTTTCAAAGGAGAGAGGAGGAGAATGGATCCTTGAAAGAGTTTCCTTATTTGTATCCCTCTGGTGAGCCGCCTGAGCAGAGCGCGCTGCCCACGACTGCTGTAAGCCACGGAGAAAATAAACCTCAGCTTTTAGGACTCGGGGGCAAGCGACTTACGCTCTGCACTGACTGGAGATCTTAGTGACGATTCCTCTGAGCAATTTTTTTCCACTACGGTGGATTAACATGCACAAAGATGAAGTAGTTGGCAGGCAAGGCCATGCAGCATATTGAGATCTCACTTAGAATTATTACTTTTTTAATCACGAACATTTGCGGGGATGATTAGGGGAGACTGTACGGTGTAAGGTTCACATACATAATCTTTCCAACCTGCAATTGCTTTTTCAAATGAACAGCTCTCACTGGGCTACATAAGTAAGCTATAACACAAGCTTAAAGCTCTCAGTGGATTAGAGATTCAATCCTAAACGTAAGTAATTTAGAACAGAACTTCTGCACTGTTCAACCATCAAGTAATGACTCCTTTTTATAGCTCTGAGCATGACATGAAGAAAAATACACAAAGGCCAGGAGAAAATGTTTCAGTGAAGACATGGATTACAAAACATAAACCATGCCCAATATGTCACCATAAATGTTATAAAATAGTATCATCTTCATTACCTTCTATTATCTTTTGTTTTCACCAAAAATAACAGAAGAAAAGATACAAATTATTTTTTTTCTTGACCTGTAGACCTTTCTTTCTGACCTGAGAGGCCAGGAAGCAGCTGTTCATTATAAACAAACATTGCAGATGAAATCCATTCACACATCATGTTCTACAAAGTAGCTGCAGTCATTTAGAGCATGATGAGGGGTGCCATGATGTGTGACATTAAAAAGCCCTGCACATTTTACAACACACTAGGTCTTTGCCAAAGAAAAGAAAAAGGAAACAAAGCAAAACAAAACAACCCAAGGAACAGAAACCCTCTCTATGAAACACTCAGAAACAGAAAACTCACCAACACTCCTCATAACTGCTAAAAAAATGAAAACCAAAATAAAATTAGCAGATTGTTAGCAAATACCAAAAGCAGAAAACAAAGCAAAGGATGCTTGGGGAAATAACATCTGTGTCATGTTTTCAACAAGGCAACTACATACAATTAAACTTGTAAGCCAAAAACACAGACTGCCACATGTCTAGTTTGGGGGAAATGTCATAGGTTCGCAAAGAAGAATTTTACCAATGAAAGATAAAAGAACTGAACAATAGCTACATAAGAGGGAAATCAAAGAGATGAAACTCGATTCTACTACAAGCGTTTGTATGATAACCAAGCAATGCTTTTTTTAAAAAAAACTTGCCTTCACAATCCTAAAATTCTATTTTAGTAATGTAAAATAAGAGCCAAGATGAAATTTATGCTGCCATATCAGTATATATGCCAATTAGATTTACAATATATTTTAATCAAGTATTGAAGTCATGGGACACATAGTGCAACATAATAGATTTATCAATAATCCCAGTTAAGAGCCTGCTCTTGATTTGCTTTAAGCTAGCAGGGGCCACTGCAATCCTGAACCTTGTTTATAACATAAGCCCTGGCATTAACCAAAAGTTAGGATTGGATGCACCTCACCCTGTTTAAGGCACCTATACCATAAATGTCTGTCTATACCACTCGCATGGCCCATGGAGAGAAACAGGAAACCTCACTGATGGTAGATACCAACATGAGAGTACCTCGCCCCTTGTGCACAGGTATCCGCCAGGACACCGAGCTCAGGTGTTCACATTTGCACTAAAGACGCTGGAAATGGAGGATGTGAATCCCACCACTCCTGCTTGCTCCTGCTTCCACGATCTACCTACAGATCATTGTTGTTGTGGACTTGTTTAGCACATTTCAAACTGGAAGGGGCTCTTCCTTATTGACCAATCATTGCAATGGTTGAATTTCTGGAGGCTGTGGCCCACAGTGCTGGTTTTAAACTTTAAGCACATGACAGCAGGTCTCAATTACACAGCACAAGGTCTTTCAAAGACCATTTTGTAAATCTCAAACAACAGAATATTTCAGGATTTGGGGGAGGCTTTCTACATTTCCAATAAATGAGTGTAACAAATGCTCTAGAACAGAAATACCAGCTAAACAGACCAGATGAAATATGTGATAATTAATACTTGATTTTCTAATCTTCTATATCAAAAATCTATCATGATTCTCTGTATGGACAGGTTTCTGTTTGCTTTTACCTGACTTGGAACAAATTACTACAAAATTGCTGCCTTCTAAGTGAATGCTGCAACAGGAAAATACCCCCAAATAATCTCCAGAGTAGCAAAAGGTCCACAGCCTATGAAAATACTACTGCAGAAAACTTCTCCTTCAAATGTGGAACCTGCAGCTTTCGTGGACCCAGGAAGATGAATTCTAAAATGCTTAATGGAAAAGCACTGGACAGAAATTAAGCTCTCTGACCAGCTTACTTAACGTGAGAGAATAAAAAATACATAGGGCCTTGAATATTGCAAGAGTGAGACCCACCTAAGGTGACAGAAGGCGGGTATTTCAGAAAGCAACATTGGTATCTAAGGAACAGAAAGGGAGAGCTTAGCATAGCAGTGCTTCCAGGTTGTTTCCTGCAGTTCTATCCTAGCCCACTTAGTAAGTCAGGAACAGTTACACCAGGCATATTTTCATACTGCTTTTTCTATACATTTGACTGATGTTCACAGGATGCTGCTATTCACTTATCCACTGCCAAAACTCATTCTCCAAGCTGGCAGAGCTTGACTGCTTCAAGCAGTCTGATGCTTGACTGCATCACTCATTCCTTACATCAGCTCAAAACCATCAATCTCTTCTTTTGGAAGACCATTCAAGGACTCTGTTCCCTGGCTACAGTGATTCCCTGTAGTGCCACTCTCACTGTTCCTGAAATTCTCTGTATTGCAGCAAATTTAACACAGACCCAGATGAAAATATATCTGACAATTTCTAAGTGACGATTTCTTTGGGAGTCAGTGTGGCCACCATGCAGGCCTGCCCCTTTAGCATGTGTGAGCTTCCCAGTTTCTAGTTCTTCCTCCAGTACATATGGTTGCACTTCCAGAGAGTCCCTGAAGACAGAGACAGTGAGGGTGATGTATCCTACCTGCAGGACAGAGTGAAGCTGTTTTCAGAAGCCTGATCGGCACATGGTCTGCACAGATCTCAAGGCAGTACAGAAAATATTCCCTCAATATTCAACCCAAGCTCAACCCATTCAACTCAATCCAAGCTGTCAATGAGAAATTTGCCTATCAAGCACAGCTGTTTAGCACTAGGGAAAATTTAGCAACCTGAACTCCTAGAAGCTATAATGAGGGTAGAAATCTCCTGAAAATAATGGGGTGAAAGTGTGACATAGTGTAACTAGGAGGTCCCACAGGCAGATTTTCTAACATAAACTTAGGCAAATCTCAAACCAACACTTAAAATAGCTCAAATAATTAATCCAACAAGTGTTCTAGAAAATTAAATATTTCACTAAAAAGAGCATTACAAAGAACCTATCAGTAAACAAACAAATATGGTAAAGCAAAGCGGAAATTGTTTTCCTTATTTTTTGGAAAAGCATGAACTAATCTTCACGTTGTATAGTAGAACTATTGAATGAAGTGCAACAAAAACATGGAAGGCAATGATCTTCCAAAACACTGAGCATGAAGCACTAGGAAAAGGCATGAAGTCAGCTGGCACAAAAATATTTCTACTTACTGTTTCTTTGCCTCTTCAAACTTATGCAGCTTTTTCCGCAAGCCACCCGATTTAAAGCCTTGACAGTGAGCTGCTGGTGCTCCTATGGTGACTATGTCATAGTTCTGATCTGGGATGGACAAAAAGGACTTGCAAATGAAAGCCTGTCATCTTTACAGTGAACAAACAGCTGTGGGAAATTTAAAAACTACTCTGAAAGTAACTTTGTAAAGTCTTGGGCCAGTATTTTGAAGGACACAGAAAAGCTGAATTGTTTTAGAGGCCCTGGAAATTCAAGTACTTTTAAAGTAAAAAAAAAAAATCATGCTTGAATGTAGATCCTCTGTAGATCTAGAAGACTGACAGTGAAAAAGAAGCCTTGAGCCTCTACACTAAACCTGCCATTACAGGGATCCCTTACATGGACACACACAGTACAAGTATTCATCTGTGATTAGTGGTCATTGGCATTAAAAGAGGGGCTATTTATGAAGAAACAGCTTGTGAATGAACTAGCATGAAGGTGCTATAAAAATGTCAAGTAGTATTACTACTACACAGCAACAGTATGGAGAAACTTTGCTATGGGGTTAAGGATGGAAATCCAAAATGAGGAAAAATGAAACAGAAAAAATGGAGAAAAAGAAGAAACATACCTGATCCTGCATCATCCTGGACTCTCATTCTCTGTATATGTAAATTTGTGGGAACGAATTCCAATTTTTTATCAGCTTTCAGGCTACTTGCTTTAAATGAAGGACCTGAGAAGGGCAAGTGAAAAATAATTATTCTGCAACTGAACTTTAAAAATCCTCTGCTTCTCCTAAGCTTAGCTATTCAAGGGACTTTGTTCAACATTTGCTATGCGCTATAAGTAAGAATAGGAAGAAAATATACAAGAAAATTTGCCTTTCTGTCACTGTTCACAAATTGTTTGAACTTTCAGGATAAAATAAAGAGAAAGAAGAAGAAAAATATTCGAAGATCCCCAGAATATTTGTAATAAATGTTAATAAATGAAAATTACATAGAATAGTATTCTTAGTCATCAAACTAAAACATTCTGGGTTACCAACTTAAGAGAAACATTGACAAGCACAACTGAGGTGCATAATTTTATTACTGAAAATAGATCTTGCTGACCTTTATACTGATGCAGGTCCGTTAGATTTTCTTGATAAGTTAATATAATTGTTTGGTACTGAGTAACTATTTGTCGACGAAGGCTTTCCCAACAGGGAGACAACTCTCCTAGCTCTTCTAGCTCACAAACCCTAGAAAAAGAAAGAAAAGTAAAAAGAGAAGAGTTTAGCTCTGTTGTCCTCCAAGAACTGTCTTCCACATTGTAGCAACACAGGACCATCCTCAGTTGACACATTCGGAATTCATCCTTGGGGTAGGGATGACCTTTCTTGAATGTTTAACATAATCAAATCCACTCTCAAGTTAAATCTGAATTGTGACAGGTTTAGGTGGGCGATTAGCATCTACTTGACCACCACAGACACTCCTTGTGCCTCATGTCAGGTATCTACAAAACAGTTTCCAAGGCCAGACAGTTTTATGTAATGCTTATGATTACTATCTTGTTGGACTAAATATACTACTTGGAATAGAGGAGGAAGGAAAAAAGTCAAAGTAAATAAGCCAACACTAAACAGAACTCAAACGCACGTTAACACAGAGGATGCGGTACTATCATTAATCAAAAGGATTTAGCAGATGTTTTTGCAGTTCAATATCCCTTACCCGTAGCTTTAATCAATTGCCTGTATACAATCTGAGACAGCATTTGACAGAGTAATTCCTACTCTGCAGTGTTTAGGATATCATCAAAGGAGGCAAGTTCCCAAGAAACCATCAGGTTGACTTGCCAGCAGGCAGATATAGTGTAAACTGTATCCACCAGTGACTTGGAAAAAGATTCTTTCACTTCCATCTTGTAAACTTCTTCTCCATAAGATGCTATTAATGACTGTCCTGTCAAGCTCCCTGCACAAAACAGGTCATGCTGCTGAGCCAGGCCTTTCCTGCAACAAATTGATGGCTTAAAATTTCCAGCTCTACAGAAGCTGTCACCATATCCTCTACTTGTTGCTCCCGCGAGGCTCTGAGCTACCAGGGGACGTGTGTGACATAAATGTTAGCTGGTCAAACATCCCCCTAACTACTTCCTTTCAAAGAGCTGGGGGCCAGGGAGGCCTTATGTAAAAGGAAGCAGTTGTGATTATCCAAGGACACCTTAGCTGCCACCACAGTGTTAAGGCAGGAGCAGCCACGCTGCTGTGGCTGCCGCGCATTCCTCTGGGTGACAGGACAGAGGGTGCAGAAAAGAGCACGTGGCCAAATCTCAGGTAAGCTATGAGCATCAACTGTGATTGCGCTAATTCACACAAGAATTAGCAACACGAACACAGAAGAAGGCACTAATCCAAATATATGTAGCAGAAAAGCACCCTAAAACAGAATCACCAGAAACATTAACAGCACTAGCCAAAAGTGAAGAATTTTGCAACGTGCTGCGGGTCCCCCCAAAGCATAAAGGCAGATGGGCCACAAACTCTCACTCATTACTCACAAAGTGTAACTATGTGAACTGCTATGAATTCAGGGGCTACAAGAGGGGACACAATGCTGTATTACTGGTCTCCTGCCTTGCTGTTAACCCAGAATTGTAAGTGACATGCAGATCTCCATCCAGTCTTGCCGAGAGTCCCTGAGCAGCCACATTTCACGGCCAAGGTTTTAAGTAACTTCATTACCACAGTCTAGCAGGAAGCCACATCTTCCTTCCTACCCACCTTAAATTCTCCTTTTGCTGTCTTTAGGTTGTTAATCTACATCTCTCTCGGAAGGCATCTTACAGAGAAGCTTACAACACTATATTAGCGTGGCAGCATCTCACCATTAACAGGTGTTTTGAAATGTACAGTGAGGAAAGTTGTAGAGAACAAGTCTCACACTGAGTAATGGACAATTCATGTCCAACGTGTAGTGGCAAGGGCATTCCCAAGTTCCACAATCACGGTCCAAGCAGTGTGACCATGCAGGAGGCAGCATTTGCTCTCTGGAGTTTAAGAGTTTGATGGCCTTAACACAACAGCCCACTTCTACTCAGTACACCTCCCACAAATGAAACCCAAAAAGCAGCAAAAATTCACAGTGTGAATTTCAAACACTTAACCAGTCATGCCACAGGCAAGTTTCTTTTCTACACATTCAAAAACAGAAAAAAGAAATTAACTGTGATTATTGTAGTCTTCTTGTGGGAAGCCATCATTTAAAAAAAAATCAAAATACATGCAAACACTGTGTACTATGTTTGCAAACCACAATCTACAAGTGCAGGAAAGTAAGGCTAATAAATGGGTGTGTTACCTACAAGAGAGTTAATTGCTTCAAAAGAAACAAAGTCAGAGCACCTCTGTAAAATGCTTAAGGGATTCCTTTCTGCCTTCCACCTCCCAAAATGACAGCAGGTCTGCTCTGACTCTCCAAGCCATCTCTCAACTCACTGAAGAGAAGCCGATGCTCTTGTTATCTACCTCTGCTTGCTTTTCAAAGAAAGGAAGTCACTCAACTTTTTTAGAGTTCACCTTCAAAGCAGTTCTGACTTTTCTTTCTCTGCCTGCTGCTCCAATTATTCATTCCACTCAGCTGCTTTCAGCCTCATCTCCGTCCTTTTCTCAAAATTTTCAGTAGCTGGAGTTACGATTCTTTCATTTATGCTGTCTCATGTACCGAGACTCCCTCCCTCCAGGAAACACTGAGATGCATTTAATTTTGAATTGTACTTTTTCCTTACATGGAAAATAAAAACCAAACTATATGCTAAAAGATATAAAGGATGCCATAAAATGGCATATTCTAATGCACTGGTCCTAACACTATCATGCTATTGAGGAGTAACATAGTGACCTTATCAATACTTTCTGAGAGAGTAACAGATAACTCTAACTGCAGAATCATCCTAATTCTTCACCCCATCACCAGTTTTCTCACCACCAGCACCTCTGTACTCCCACAACAGCATACACTCAAGCCCAGACTTTAACCATCCCAAACACTGATTCACACAGCGGCTCCATTGGGCCATGCAAGGAAATCAAGGCACAGAGCAGCCCCCAGCACAAATCCCACTGCTAGAGCTGTGGTGGCAAACAGCTCAAGTCACATAGTGCAGCGCATTTTCAGGCAAGCAGAAGAAAATACAGATGCAGTCAGCTACACTAGTTAGCCATGCCTGACACTAGACCAAGGATGCACACATCCCTCTCTTACTTTTGTGAAAACTTTAACGCTACAAAAAGAACAGGCATTAATGTCTGTATCAAGGACAGTGGAAATGACACGTGCCAATGACGCAGGAGCTCTTTCACATGTTACTCTATACTCCTCAAGCAGATGAAGAGCACTGGCATCTGGGGAAGATAGTAGTAGATGCTCAGCCACTCTCGGTGGCAGCATCCCAAGGCAGTTTTATCCAGAAGTTAAAGCTTCTCTTG
Organism: Crypturellus tataupa; assembly: GCA_034781795.1. Classification (NCBI taxonomy): domain Eukaryota; kingdom Metazoa; phylum Chordata; class Aves; order Tinamiformes; family Tinamidae; genus Crypturellus; species Crypturellus tataupa. Next base: position 5,274,519 of record JAWLRI010000144.1, read on the forward strand.
ATGCAGACCATGCTGTAACAGTGAGTCTCACTCCCTCACCCCATCTTACCCCAAAAGTAAGGAATTGTATCCTTACTTTTGGGGTAAGGCTGTAGGCTTCCTAAAGCCTACAGTACAAGGCTTTAGGAACAAGTGTCCCACCAGACACACCCGAGTTAAGAATGCCCACACCTCCATCCTGCAGCCCTTTAAGAATGCAGCTAGGCAGAACACCACTTGGGGCTCCAATATATTTAAAGTAACTAAGAATCATTAAAAATTTACTTTGGGTAGCTGAAAACTTGCTTTTTATAGAACAGCACATTTCCCGTTGAATAATGCAGTAGCTGCAGCTGCATCACTCTCGCCACCCTCCTCTGAGAATGACCAGGTCAGTACATGACTCACAACCTTTCCTTCCTGTTGTGTAAGCTCTAGGCAAACTCACTATAAAAGCAGAGGATTAGAGGGTCCTGGCTAGTGTAAATGGTCACGTGCCACACCTGAGGTCAATACAGCCATGGTGATTTACAACTATTGAAAAGGACCTAGTCTAGAAAGCACTGAAGCTAAAGTACTGTCCCAAAACCTTGTTTACTGCAACAGCACAGTCACTAAGTTGCTCCTGTTGCTATTTTGGTTCAGTGTTTCTGTGCTTTAACACAAAGGCAGGCCTGGTAACTCAGCAACAGCCATGTCACTGCTGCCTGCATTAGCCTGCCCGTGCTCACCTTGCTGCATCTTCCTCTAGAAGCAGCTTCACGAACTGCCTCGGGATGTGCAGTGACAAAATGCTCTCTGCCATTTGCTCCAGGATTCGCAGGTGGTTTCCGTCCGTCGTGGGGAAGCGATACATCCGGCAAATGGCACCACCAAACACTGAAGGATTAAGACCATGTTATTTAAGTTCCAGTTTCGGTTGAGTCAAGTGCCTTAGATTCATTATCATGCTGCACCCAGTTTAGCAAGGGACCAGACTAGCTTTTCCAAGCATGGATATTCTCTTTCAGTTTTCACAAGGGAAAAAGCCAAACGCTTTAAAAAGTACTGATTAGGGAACAGAACGTTCATTTAAATACCATGCATTTTCCCCTCATGCACTAACTTGCTGGAAAACTAACCTGTCTTAAAAAAAATAAAATAAAACAAAATAATGTAACTACTTTCATGCGATTTTTCACCCTCTAATGATTACTTAGGAATAGACCTGCAGATTGCAGAAAGTATTTTTCCTCCACAGTCTAATTAATGAAAAAAGATTTCTTCTATATTGCAGATGATAAAATAATTTATTCTTATATAACCTTCCTACAATGTGCTGCTCAATCAGCAGTCTGTTCCAATTCAAATGAAACATCTGTTTAAATATCCTGGGGCCACACACAGACAGCTTTTACTGATGCTGGAAGTATTCTCGTTACAGTCCATAGCGTCTTACCAGATTTCAACAATGCATCTTTCCGCAACGAAGCGTATTTGGATCTGATTCCTAAGGATTCCGTTAAACTTTCATCAACTGGCAAAACCATCTGAAAAAAGGAAAAACAAACCACACAGTGACGATCATATTGTATGGACACAAAGGGAATATTAAACAGAAGGCACATTTAAAATAAATATTCCAAATATGTTTTCTGTGGGAAAAAATACTACCGTAGCCTGAAATAATGAATTCACTCACTCTTTGCAATCTAAAAATTATTATTTATTACTAAATGATTCTAAATGCTGTAAAAAACGATCATCCAAAGACCTCAAAGTGACTGCACCAGTATCTATCAGCTTCAGTTCTGACCTGATACAAAGTGATATCAATCCATGCTGCAACTGTGATACAAGGGTATGGTTACCACAGATATACTCAGAATACAAGGTTTACAGAATTAAACATGTTTAGGGATCTCAGAATGTCTCTATGTCTAGGGATCTCAGAAAAATATTGTGCTATCACAAAACATGTTTGGTATTCAAATAACACATACAGTTTAATTAAAAGCTTTTAAGGTTTGTTGTCTTTAAAAATTGCCTACTGAAATTCTGGAAATTCCCCTCTACATTCCCTGATCATCCCCAAAGCAGCCTTGCCTGATCCCCCTTCTGTCTATAGGGTTCAGTACCACATCTTTGTGAACCTGGCTATTTCTTTAGAACTGCACCGGGTGCCCCGGCGCAGACACTGCAAGCCCATTTCTGATGAAAGCACATCAGGCACCTACAAGCACCTTAAGCACTGTACATGAGAATTTTCTCCAAGACTTGTAACCCCAAACACGAGCTTCTCTGCAAAATACAGAGCTGCTGTACCATCATTCAGCTGCTCTTTGGAGAACTTTCAGGTTGCAAAGCACTATAGACCCTAAATGCAATTAAAAAGTACTAAGAAGTAGAGGAAAGCTGACAACAGACCATAGGTAACTATATTTCGTTGCTATCAATAAGTCTGCACTTTCTGAAGCCGATACAATGGTCATACTCACCCTGCCATTAATTGTATCAGGTGACCTGGTCACCGGAGGCCTTTGATCAGATTTTTCCTCCATTTGCCATCCAATAACTGTAATGTTACCTACACGGTCACTTTCAGCAGACCTGCAACAAACACTCTGCGTTGAAATTTTTTTGGAGGTGGACCTGTTTATCAACAAGGGAACACTTATAAAAGGCTTTTTAATCTATGCACTTAATGAACATTTTACATAGGAAGCTTTTCAACCTCCTTTTACACATTCTTATATTCTAATGCTAGAAAAACACTCCCCTCATTTCACATATGCACTGCACAGGCCTCCTAGTTGTGAACAACCAAGAGGCATGTGCATGACCCAGTACTGCTGTAGCACTGGGCAGAGGCCAGACCTCAGAGCTGGGCCGTCACAGGCAAAACCAGTTTCAACATTAACAGGGGGCACATCACTGTACGCAGGCATGTGGCGGGGGAATGCTCCAAACTGAACGTTTTTACTCTCTAGCAGTGCAGCAGCTTCTGGAGTAAAAACTAAAACCCAAAGGGGCTCATTCTCAGTCCTCCCGCCAGGAGCTACACAGGAGACAGAGGTGATCAGCTATTTCTGATCACCTCTGTATCCAGATCCACCACATGTCACTGCTTATTCTGTCTCAGCCCTGACACAGACTAACTTTGGCAAAGACTTTATGTTATTACTTAAAAATAGGCTTTAAATCGCATTTTAAGATTGCTTATACATAGGGAGAACTCAAACGTAAGTAAATCCCTGGAACAAACAGTACTGGAGAGGCAAAAGAAATACGTGCACAAAACTGCAAGAAAATGTCTATATATTAAAAATATGAAGCATGTATAAGACATTAAGACTTAATATATAAGACATTGCTTCCCACCCAGGTTATGTATTTGATGGGTAACATAACGGATGAAAGATGCGCATGGATTCACACATTTTGCTCTAATAATTAGATATATTTGGTATCAAAACAAAGGCTTTATTAAAGCACATTTCCAACTTAGCCATGAAAGAATAACTTCTAACAGAGTAAGCACATCTAACTCAGGACTAGGGAAATCCTGCCATCACATTCCTCTCCCTTTTCACCTCCCTCAAGAAGACCTTTGCTCTTCCTCACAGTTATGAGTAATTAAGCCATTTTACCCATCATCAGTATCATATTTTTGATGTCTTTTCTAACTTATTTAACAGGTTTCCCACTGTTAAAATCTGCTAATTCTTTCTCTACAACACCTCAAAAGGCCCAAACTTCACCCGTGTCTCCTCTCAGCACCCAAAGCACAGCATTGCACTGTCTGTGCAGTGGTTAGCTGTGCCTGGGGTAACATGTTCCTGCACATCTCCCACAGTTACTATTTGAGTGCCGATTCCACAGGTGCCATGAACACGCTCTGGTCATACTTCTCCCCTCCAGCTGATTCCCCCTTACCTTTTGTGATGAGGACTCCTGTTCTACACACTACTACAATGTGTGTTTACACACCACAATTCCCTTTTCTTAACGTCACTTTGCTTTCTTCTGGCCTAACTTTGCCCTGCATTGGATTTCATACGTGATCCCTATGACTAGACCTTGAGGACAGATACTAAACTCATATCCTTCCAATCTCATTTCTCCCTGGGTTACACTCTTTCCACTAAAGCTTCCAATATGAATTAAATTAGAAAATTACATCAGCCAATGCGGCTACAAGACAACTCTTCCTATTCCTAGCGCATTATATTAATAAATGCATTTAGCAACCTACAGGTGTTGAAACTGTAAATAGAGCCTAGATTTCTCTGTCCAGTCAAGATATCTCACATAGCTAAAACTCTGTTTTGAAAGGGTTCAGTTTCCCTCTCACGGGCTGTTTATGTCTCAGCATAATTTTTTTTTTGCCACTCTCCCCAGATACAAACACTGACAAGACAAAGTGAACAAAAACAAAATTGGTTTTGCCAATACTTTCTTGACATGTAGAACTAGAACCAACATCTAACAAATCCTAAGAGACTTTCATGTCTTAGGTCTGAAAGTCTATTACCATGTTGGAAAAAGTCCCATTCTACATGTTTTAATTACCCGTGTAATACAAAACCTGTTTTCCTTTAATAGTGACCTAGAACTTAAAAATGAAAAAAAAAAAAAGAAAAACGGTTTTATCACTCCTCAAGGACAATTTTCACTGTATTTTAAGTATATTTTCACAAACTAAGTTTTTCATTTCTAAATGTAACAGGAGAAAATTACAAACCTTAGTGTTAAGTGCAACCTGTGATTCCTCTCCTGAAGAAGTTCTTTTACAGTGAACGTCCCAGAACCCAATAAATACATCTGGAAAGAAGATGAGTACCAGAACTGTAATTTTTCACCTTTGCAAGGCACAAAGCCCTTGTCCACAGTACAGAAGTCTAAAATACAATTACTGTGCACAAAAATATGAGGACAAAAATGTAAAAGTGCATATGCCAATATATAACTAATTAAAATCTTTCTAAATTGAATAAATTCAATAATTTATTAAAAACTCCTTTCCATATGAGGACAATAAGCCTTTTTCTTTCTTTAGTAAGAAAGCAAGACACCTCTCAAAATAAACAAGTTAAAGCACACTGACACAGGAAAACTGATAGCAATAGCAGAAGGGGCCTCAAACTGCCTAGGTAAATGCTTTGTTTTCACTCCCTGACCCAAACGTAGCTCTCTTGAGAGGAACGCAGCCCCTTGGAAAATACTTCTTTTTCCCCAGAGCCTCCCCTTGAAGCACTCTACAAGCAAAGATAAGGCTGTTGTCCCTGAAGAACTGAGGTCTTCATGAGCAAGCAGGCACTCGGGGCCACAATCAGCACTGGGGCAAAAAGCCACAATGTCTAGGGAGGCAATAGAAGGTAAAATACTCACTGTTCCCTGAGATCTATCCTTCACGTCATACACGGAGAGCTTGATTTGTGTCATTTGATTGATAAGAGAGTCTTGGAAAAAGGCAATGCTGCTTAGAAATATAGGATTGCTTGTTCCCTATAATCATAAACAGAAAAGGTAAAAAATAATGCAGTGTGATGCTGATTAAGAAATGCTTCTCGCATTAGCTTCCGTTTTCAATCTAATCTGTCTATATCTGACCACTTACCTCAATAATTTCTGTCTGTGCATGCTTTGTCCAGAACGCCTGAGGAGGGGTAGTTACACTCACTGCTACAAAACTATTTGGTTTTCGATCTAGCGACGGAGTTAGCAGCTCGCTGCAAGCTTTAGGTATGGAAGAGATAAATAAAATTTAGATTTGTGGTCTTTTTAATAATGCTGTAAAGCTCAATCATTTCTGTAAAGGCATATTACATACCCTGAGCAATTCTGCCACAAAGTGCCTAATATTCACTCTATTGCTACAACACATCAGTGCAAATCCTTCGCCTTTCTGCATGAGAACAGTACGTGTGTGTAATTAGATAGTCTTGCTCCCAGCTCTGTGGATGTAATTTAAACTTGTTCTCTTCCACCACCTGCCAATCCATCCCCGAGGTCGGGCTCATTATAACAGTGTTCATGCTCAGCTTTTCCACCGGGAATCCCATGAGTGTGGCTGCATTTGATCTGAAGTCACACTCCATTAAGCCCATTACCAAATGGTATTTTGCCACGGAGAACCAACAGATTTGCTTGAATGTTGATCAAGAGGCACTGCTCCAAGGAGAACTAGCTGGTAATTGCAAAAGAGCACTAATTTATTTCCTCCAAAATGATACTACGACTTTAAGTGGGAAGGGAGTTCAGTTGAGTAGGAAATGACTGTCAAAAAATCCAGTGAGCAATTCCACATAATTACACTGCAGAGCTCTATTTTATCTAGTGAGAAACAGGTAACTACAGCTACTGTGCTCCAAGTTTGCTTTAGCTGGGCAAACAAAATGTTTAAATGCCCACAGAACAGCTCTGCAGTTCCATGTGTGTGTTTTTTAGTTTACCTGAAGGTAGCTAAAACTCAGCTCTGACAAATTCCAGTTGATACTATTATTCATAACACAATTACGTGCATCTGAGACAGATTTCCAGTTTTCATTTCAAACATACTATCAGAGCATTCGTTCCCAAATATTAGCCCGATATTTAGGCAAAAAAAAAACATGCTGCAATTGAATATGTGCAGTTTTCATTGGGAAAATATTTTTCACTAATTCTTCAAGGGAGCTGATTCAGTACACTAGTGTCTTGTCCATATTTGACCATCCCAAAAATCAGGAAACTTCTGCATCTCACATTAGTCACTTGACAGCAAAGACCAAATAAAAGAACATACATGTAATATCTGATAACTCTGGAAAGTATTCTGTCCTAGAATAATGTTTCCAGTAAATCTTCCCTTTGTTTAAAGACCTGAACTGTTGATACACTGAGACTGAAGTCTCGGTTTCATTGTGCCTTCACATGAGTGTAATAAACATTTAAACGTAACATGCATATAACAAACATTTTACATTTTGTAGGACAAATATTTTAAATACAGACTTTTAGGAGTATCACAAAACCAAACTCATTTATTAAAAGACATTGTATTAAAATATACATTTATAGGCAGCAATAAAACTGCTGTACCATATTTCCATAAAAATCAAAAATTTCAATTCTGACAATGTGGAATATATTTCAGTATAAACAATAAAAAATAGACACATATACTCCACAGCACACAGCATCACAGCATAGTTTTAAGTAATCCTAAAAACCTCTAAACCTACCTAAACTGAACTCTAAAATCGGCTCATCAGGATCCTGAATGTTTCCTGTAAATCAGAAAGTTGAAACAAGATTACCAACCACTGCTGTCATACAAATCTTTCCCAGTAGTCAAGGTCATACAAGGGAAGCAATTATATTTCACAAAAAATAGGAATATTTTAACTCAGTGAATCATGAATAATATTTAAAATATTTATTAGCTAATCTTCAGTATCTAAAAATGACCTGAAAAATCTGACACGATCTCATTTCACAAAACACTTCATGACAACCCCTGAAATATGCAACATTCCACAAAATCATATGGACTGTAGGAACAAGGAATCCCAAGTCTCAGCAAAAGACAATAGGATTAAAGCTATTTACTGTCTAGCCACTATTAGCTCCACTATTATTAAATTAAACACATTTCCTCTGTGATCAGTGAACAGGGAGAAGTTTGAAAGTATTTGTCTTGCTCTCTAATTAGAGAAAGCCTCCAGTGGTTATAATCCTAATTTATTCATCAATAAAGAAGGAAAGTAATCTCAACTTCCCAATTCTCCTGAAAACTGTACTCAATGTCATATGAGGAGGTTGCCCCTCCTCTCCCTTAACAACCTTGACATTCATTCGTTATTTTTCTTCCTGTTGCTCTGACTGGTCTATTGACAATGCAGAAACTTTTTACAACCATGTGGGGGTAATTCCTTTATCCCACTTCCTCCAAATAACCACGTGCACCTAAACCTCCTGGCAACGGAAAGAAGAAGCTTCAGGAAGTGTAAAGGAGGCGCTGCAAAGGGAGCACAGGGAGGAGCGGAGCCGCAGCCAGCCCCAAGGCCCGTACCTGCCAAGGAGAGGCCCAGCATGTCCGAGGTGACGTCGATGGTGGAGGCCCGTTGCACCGTGCGGGATTTGGCGCCGTGGCGGGGGCTGTGCTCCCTCGCTGTCATTTTGTCATGAAGATCCCCTCCGTCCTTGCTGCCGGGCCTCAGGGCCGTTGGTCTTGCAGGGAATCAGAGCGCAGCAGGTTGTCTCTGGTTCCTCTGCCACCATCCAGGAAGGCAGGAATGAGAGCAAAAACACACGCCGCAGTTTTAGGGCATACTCAGCTACTGATGGTTTTTAGTAGCAGCAAATCTACAGCCACACTATTGCCTCAGGCCATTCAGATAAAATGCTCAAGGCAGATATAATGCCCGGTAACTCAGCTGGCACGAACACTGCATCTGCAAGTGGCTGACGCCTGCACCACACGCATGAAAAGCTTTTCGGTCAGAGAACTGGAGCTGAGACTCGTTAGCAGAGCAGCTGCTTTCTCCCTGCTTTGTCTAAGTTATTAAATCACCCTTAATGAATTTTGCTGGGTTTTGTCGTCCTTGGGGAGCACAAGCAAATCCATCTGCCTGCTGAGGCTGGGCACCAGAGAAGGACAAAGGGACAATGGGGCGGCGGAGCATGGAACAAAAGGGCAGGAAATGTTGTTAGCGTCAGCAACCTCTTTCTGGATTCCACTGCCACATGAAGGGATATGAAAACTATAAATAAAACCTGCTGGGCCAGAGCAAGGCTGAAGTTCTGGGACAGTGGTGTAAAGAAAAGAGTTAGGGTCTGGAGGCCAACACAGCGCACGGAGCCGCGTTGGCGCTTCTTCCTCGCCCTGTATGCTATTGGTGAATGCAGGTACATGAAGGATCTTCTCCTCCAGGTGCCTATAATGGCAAATGTTGTGCCAGGGAATAAACGTGCAAACATGTAATGTCTCTGCTAAATTTGGTGAAACGTGGTGCGTTTGGTTTGGCCAATGCATTTGAATGTTCTATCCATGTGGCACATCAACAGTGCAGTCAGAAAGGGTCTGTGTTCACAGTGTTACGAGTAACTCCATTCATTTAGGAAGTGAGAGGAACAAAATGTAAAAAACTGAAAAAGCATTACAGTGACAAATACCTCCACTGCAGCCCCTCATTCAAACTATATCTCATCACATCACATAATCAGAAGATTTCTCTTTTTCTTCTTAAGCTTAGCCACCTAGCACTGAGTAAGACGCATTCCACTTAAACACAGCACCTACCTTCTACTTACATCTTAGGCAGAAACCTTAGATAGGACAGAAGTCATCCAGAGAAACATCTGATCTACCTAAGTCAAGCATCTAAATTTAAGTTAGATCCTCCCTCTGGGCAATTTCAAAAGGATTGGCCTCTCTCCAGTGACTCTGCAAGGACCTTGAGCCCCTTCCAAAACAGGACTGCTTCACCGGAAATCTAAAATTTAGATGTAAGTTAAACCTTGAAGACAAATTAATGTATTGAACACAACCCTGGCCACTTACATGAGCTTAAGAGGGGAATTTTAAACATGGAGCTCATGCTAAGGAGAAAGGACGTGGGCCCTGTCCAGCAGGGAATGGAAGCAGCAGGAACTGAGAGCCCTGAACAGCCCTCACCTGCCAAAGTTTTGGAATTCACTGACAGCAGGCACTGTGATACTCTGCTTACAGACGTAACATATCATGGCAGCCAACGATCAAAACAGGCAGGTTTCATACAGAATCACTCAATAGTAGACACTGGAAGGCACCTCTGGGGATCATCTTGTCCAACCTCCCTGCTCCACGCGGGGGCAGCTAGAGCAGGTCACTCTGGGCTATGTCCTGTCGGGCTTTGAACATGTTTAAGGATGGTGTCTCCACAACCCCTCTGGGCAATCTGGTTGTTTCAGAGTTCGCCATATCTCACCATATACACTCGGACTCAATGATCTTGATAGTCTTTTCTAACCATAATGATTCTATGATTCTATATGATTCTGCCTTTTTTTTTTTTAACTCTGGTTAGGTGTTTGGTGAACCATCAGCTTTCCTGGAACGGTTCTGAATCTCTAAGATTTGGTCAATTAAAACTTGTTTTGAAACTCTTTACCAATTTCCAAGTCCTTCCATTCTCCTGACTTTTCTTTTCCTTCTTGGAGCAATAACTTTTATTCAGTTGCTTCATTCTCTAATGCTTATAATTAATGTTCATTAAGCTTGAGTGTTTTAGTGAAACAGAAATGTTACAAAATGTACTTGTAGAGATTGAGGCAGAATGCCCCCCTTCCTGATCATACAAACAACTTAACAGAGAATGACTAACACCTTCTCATAGCTCCAGATCAGAATGCAGACAGGTGAGAAAATCTGCTTGTTTTCTAGCCAAGATTTCTGTAATTGCTGACCCCCTTAGAAAGGATCAGTCCTGGAGGAGCTAAAATGGAGATACACATTCGGTTTAAAAACTACTCCTATTAAATGTTACTCCTGTTTCCTCAAATGCTCATATAAACTGCAATATTCTCACCCAGTGACACATTTTCAATTTCCCTGCAGTATCCCCAATGGATCATACTTACAGAGGTTGCTTCTCTTGTGTGGATGGAGTTTGCATTTCATAACATCAGTTAAGTCCACATCTAAAAATGAACAAAATAAATAGTATAAGTAATTCGTCTTTTCTAGAGTTTAACTGGAGTACTCAGGAAGTCTCTTCTAAAGGCACCATCTCCTGCAATTAGCTGTAAATTTCACTTGTGATTACTAAGTGCAAAATTACTGGCAAACAGAGGATGAAGTGATATCCCTGTCCAGCATTAGGCCTCGCCACAGCTATCAGAGCACAAACACACACAAAAATAAGATTATGAAGAGGAGGATTGGTTTCAGGTCAGCATGTGGTGAGTGGGTGAAATGGCAGTCAGAAACATATGCTAAAATGTTTACAGCAAGGCTTGGCGCTATTAAGGGATTGTATATGGCATGTTGAGTTAGGTAGCATTTGTTACTACGTTTGCTTTCCTATAGCTAAGCTTGGAATCAAAGATACAATTTCACAGTTTTGCTGTTTGAAAGAGTTATAGGTTCTGCGGTCAGGAGAAAGGGGCATGCAGAGCCAAAATACGAGTCCAGAAGATCGGGGTCTGGAGCTGCCTCTCCACTGGGTGAAATTACCAAGCCACGCAGGCTTCTACTGACACCCAGCAGTGAGCACAATGGAAGAAAAGTCAATTACTGCAGGACAACTGCAGGTTTGTATTTGTTAGTAGTACCATCTAACTCAAGTACCCTTACACTCATAGGATTTGCCTTTTAAGACATCCTACGTACGGGATGTACAATGAAAGAGATGGAGATGCACAGCCTAAGCATTTTGATTCCACTGCCTGCCCCATCAATCAGGGGCCCCAGGCCACAGGACTGCTCAAGAGTATAGGTCTGAGTCCTTCCGTCTTAGAGAAAGGGGATCATCTCACCCAAAACTGCGTGGGAGGCTGGGAGGCAGGGATCTGGTCTCAGCTCATTGCCCAGCTTCTCTCTACAGTTAGTAGCAAGACATAGGCATCTCCGGAGAATGAATCACCCTTTCACCTAAAGTGGGTAGGATGAATCATCCCCAAAAGACACCCCTTTTTCTCTCACTATAAAGAGAATTTAGATGACTAGCTTAGGGCAGATGCTGGAGTTGGGCAAAATGAATCCTCCCACAGCTGTCACACTTGGGCAGTGATGTTTTCCCTCCATTCACCGCAGACTGCTCAACAGGCCCAAATGATAGGTGCTCTGATCATTCTCTCAAGCTAAAATGTTTTTTTTTTCACACAGAATCACAGAAGAGTTGAGGTTAGAAGGGACCTCTAGAGATCATCTAGTCCAACTCTCCTGCTCCAGAAGGGTCACCAGAGCACATGGCACAGGGTGGCATCCAGGCAGGTTTGAAGGTCTCTAGAGGAGACTCCATAGCCTTTCTGGGCGCCCTGTTCCAGGGCTCTGTCACCCTCACAATAATGGAACTGGAGATGGAACTGCCTGTGTTTCAACTTATACCCATTACCCCTTGTCCTGTCACTAACCACCATGGGGAAGAGCCTGGCCCCATCCTCCCTACATTCACCCCTCAGGTATGTATACATGTTGATCAAATCCCCTCTCAGCCTTCTCTTCTCTAGGCTAAATAGCCCCAGCTCACTTAGTCTTTCCTCACAGAAAGACAATTTTTCACAATATTTAAGCTATGCCTCAAGTAGGCAGGCAAAATATGGCCTACAATTCAAATGAAGAAATTGGGCACAATTGTCACAGCTTTGCAATCATGTTTTTGACAGAGATCCATGGAAGTATGACTCCTTCCAACCTGAAGGTAGTGCAAACACACCAGTCTCCTCAGAGAGCACTTAAACATCATTCAGCAGGCTCAAAGGCATCACACCCAGGCAAACTCAACCTTGAATACAGCACAGTGCACTTAGTAAGGACAAAGCTGCTGGTTACATCTAATACTGCAGAGACCGGATGCTGAAATATGTGCAGCCTCAAGTACTTTTGGTGGAAGCAGAGGTTTCAACTGTGGCTTCAGCAGCAGTCCTGTTGACACCAATACTAATAACATCATGTAGAAAAGTCTGTTACCAACTATCTGGGCTATTAAGCAGACAGTTATTTACTGCTTCCATTAGTGGAAATGCATGGGGTACCTCTTCAACAGATGCAATTTTGGGTCAGCTACCTTCCGTACTGGCTACTAGCCATGGGAAACAGATACAACTCGCTCAGCTGCACAGCCCCACATCCTGTGTGCTCAGCACTTTCATACACTTGGTCCCACTCTGGTTGCCTGAAAGATGTCGAGCAAAAATGATTGGCATATCTTGGTCCCCAAATGATCCCTTCTCAAGAATTCTCCTTTTCTTCACTCTTGTTCTGGCAAAGTGTTTGTTTCCCCCCTTAATAAAAAAATAAAATAAAAAAACACAGGGTTTGCCATGCTGGCTTCTAGCATGCCCAGCATCCCATCTCCCACTGCTGTTGCAAAGGCAGGTGCAAGTAACTCCCCATGCCTGCTGCAGGGACAGAGCTGAAGGTCTGGATGACTCTGTCGCCTGCAGCTTGAGAACCGGGCAACATCAGCTCAAGGACAGCAGCTCCCAGCAACACCTTTCTAAGACTGATGCCGATTAAAAGACATTTTCTACAGTCTCTTGAGTACTTAGCTCTTCTGTCTCAGTTAGCGACGTGCTGGGTGTCCTGGATGTGAGAGTTTTCAACAGCAGGAAAAGTCCAGGCCACAGGTGTGACACACTGGGGGCACCCTCTCTTTTTCTAGATGAGCTTGCAGGGTCAGCAGCACAGGCTCTAAGTGTGCTCTCCTGGCAGGACCACATGTGTAGAACGAGCAGGTGGTGCCAAAGAAGGCACATCTCCACAAGATGCTCTCAGAGGCTCTAACTCAGCCTAGCGGCCCTGCAGACTGGATGCATGTTCATGAGCAGAGCGCTGAGCGTGCTACCAGAGCGCACCATGCCACTACGGGTCAAGTACAAGGCAGCCTGTCCACGTGCTCCAAGACGTGCACCGAAAGGCAGTAACTGAGATGAACACAATATTCACTCAGAAATGAGTTCCTAACGTGAACTAAAATGCCAGCTTTGCTACTGCTCATTCATTCTCCCTGAGCTACCAAGTCCGGCTGTAGTTGGTGACCAACACGTAAGCTGTTTGGTGCCAGCCACTGTTGCAGGGTTGGCAATGGAGTCCCCCTCCTTTCATTCCCTTCACGACCTACCACATGCTCCTTACCATGTCCCCCGAGGAAGATCAAGGAAGCCAAGTGGTGTTAGCATCTAAGATGACCCTTTGCTTCCCAGTGAATTTGTTTCCCCACCAGGAATATCCTCAGCAGATGCTAGACCTTCCTCTTCACCAAGGGGCTGCATCATTATCTCTTCTCATTCAGCCCCTTCACAAGGTGATTCAATGTCCCATCTTCCACTGATCAGAATCATGACTATGACAAACCAAGAAAAGAAAAAGTCTGTCCCAAAACAGTCTTTCTTGCCACTTGCTAAAGACCCCCTAAGGATTTTGATGAGGTGGGTGATCTTAACAAGAGCAGGTAAAAGTCTTCAAGACAAGCAAGAAATAAGCTCCTGCAAGATACACTGGATGTACTGATGCAGCATGGAAATCCCCAAATGCAGTCTGTCGGTGGCATTTAGATAAAGTGCCATTTCAGCAGCAGGAAGTGGCTTGCTTTTGCTTTGTTTCCCCTTCCACCCTCTCCCACACCAAATCATTCTCTTTTTCTTCTAGAGCACTTCCACCCATGAAATTATCAGAGGCTTTAGAAACCCTAATTCTATCTCCTTAGTATATTTGCATACTTCTAATAGAAAACTGCAATTTAGGCCACTTAATTCTTTGTGACTAGAGACAAAAAGTCTTAATTTGAACTCCTTAAAAACAATCAGTGGGATTCTTCGCTTAATGAAATAAAGTTTTAATTTCACTTGCGATCACAACATTTCTGTTTCTCCAGCACTCCCTCTACGAGCACAGAAATGCGCAGGCCCACGCATCGCTGGGCGCATTCGCAGCACGCAGGTCTGCATGCAGGAACCGCGAAGGGAAGAGCTCAGCTCTTGCCTTTTGCAGAAGAGCCTTCATGGAGCAGTGCAAAGCACAACAGCGCAGTACGGAGCGGCCTGAGGTTCAGCCCTCAAAGTCTCCTCCGCTGTTGCTGCACAAAACTGCCAACAAATCACCTCTTCTCTAGATGAGACTCTACCCCCTTCACGTGAAACATGCAGGTGACGTCCTGGAGAAGTTTCCAGTTTACAGGGTAGCTTCCCTCCAACCCGCGACCCACGAGTCTCGGGCCACTCGCAGAGTCAGGAGAAGCCTCCCACAGGAGAGGGAACGATGTGCGGCAGGAAACACTGAGCAAATGACAGCAGCAAGGCTAGAACTGTAATCAGAAGCTTTGAGCAAATGTTGATCACAGCAAAAACTCTTATGGATCTGCCTGTCTCCTCATACTTACAGACTCCACAATTAGCAAGAACTGAAGTCAGGCCCTGGTGGTCAAGACTCCCTGGGAACCGCAGCACCTGCCACACGTTAACGCTGCCCTCCGGACGCTGGTGCCTTCTGCTCCAACTCTCCTCTGGGCACACAGGCCCCACATTTGCGTGCGTTTTCATGACACTACCTTTTCCCAAATGGAAAGGCGGCTCCATCACATCAAAGGTATCCTGGAATATCTTCCAAGCACTCTTCTGCATTTTTACACGGCACTCCTCTGGCTTGCTGTGATTCCTATGCCTACTGTTGAAAATGTCTGTGTGAACAACAAACGTACAGCAGTGTCAAAGGGCAAACCAGAAACATGTGGAGCCTTTCTCTAACACACGTGTTTCACCACGAAATAACTGACTCAGGAAACCAAACAACTAGTGGCACTCATTTAGAAACTTCAAAATAAATGTAACTGTGGGAGTAATATTCCACAAAGGTTATTATCCAGATTTATGCAGCATAACAAAAGTGGAGATTTACGTTTCTAATACAAATGTGTTGGTACATGTTTCTCCATAAACATTTGTTTTGCACTTCTAATTTGTGTTTTGTGTATTTGTGACACATAAAATTTTTCAATATAGTACATGCATAGATTATGCCTAATAGTGACAAAGCAGCATGACCTTTCTAAGGTCATTTCATTTCATTTCATTTCATTTTCTTCTTTCCAGGTATCTGTCTTCTCAGTGCTGCTTTCATTTCTGCTTCCTGGAAGACGAAATGATTTGTTTGTCTGCGCGGTCTCTCCCTACAGGCAGGACTGACGCCAGGTGCGAGCCAAGACACTCACACGAGGCCCTCGCCCGGTTCCGTTCAGAGGTCACACGAACAGCCCCATCTGCCCAAGCACTGGTGTGCTGGCAGGCTGCAAGCAGAAGTACCTGGACACGCTAATGGACATTTAGCAGCAACTGGTCCTCTCACGCTCTAGCAACAGCTACCACAGCCACCACTTTGGTGAGGCAGCTGCGAGGCTGAAAGGGGCCATTTGGGGGCCAAATGCAGCCTGCGGGTTGAAGGCGAGATCACCCAGTAAGATATAAAGGCTTGGGGTGCAATTGCTGTCTTGCCATTTTTTTAAATATTTTCCCTGAAAATCTCTTTAATCGGTATACAGGCACCCCACTTTGCTGGCACTATCAAGCACTTCAACTTCATCCAAAAACCCAGCCAGATTTCTAGGATCTCAGCCAAAGACCCCCATGGTTAGTTCGTTTTCCAGCCAAAGTCATGAAGAGAGACTAGGGAGAAGGCAGAGAAGGCACAAATACCAAATACAAACAGCAAGGCTTGATTTCATACCATTACAGATAAGAATAAAAAATTGCAAGATAAAAGCACGGCCTGGTGAGACAGTTCATAGAAAGCTAGAATTCTACCAGCTGTAATTTCACATAACAGATTTGCCAACGAATATATTTGCTGGTATATTTTTAACACAGAATAGCTATGACTGAATTTTAAGCCACTGCAAGTATAAATTGAACTGCAGCTGTCAGGACCCAGCACTATCACTTCCTAAGTGAACTGTTAACTTATTGCTGAGCTACCAAAACACAACTTTATGGAAAAGAAAGCACATCTATTCACAAATAGGGGAAATGCAAAATGTTTTGGAAGAATAGCTGGAGTATCTGGAGAGTACTGAAACTCCCCTTGTCTGGCTGCTAAATTAAAAAAAAAAAAAAAAAAAAAAAACTGTACACAAAGTTGGAATAAGAAAGCCTAAAGTCTACATGTCCCACAAAAATAGAGGAAAAAATAAGAGATACAGTGACTTGCATATCCTTGTAGTGGTCTCTTAAGATGAAATCAGACCAAGGATCACTGAGATATTTCTACGACAACAAGTACAAGTAAGTCTCCAACACAACACAATCACCAAATTTGTTTGAAAGCATTTCCACTACTCTAGTCAGTTTAACACGTAAAATCATCAAGCACATGAACCCTTATAGGGTTCATATAACTGTTGTCGGTATTTCTTTAGAATTTCATCTCTCTCTAACATTCTACAGACTAAAGCGGGTTGTTAAAGAAGAGCAGGCAGCACTGGCTCAGGTAGCTGCAGAGTATGTTGGGCAAAACTTTCTTTTTATTCTGCTACAACTTTCTTTTCTTTCACACTTATCCACAAACAGACCAAACAGAACAGAGAAAAATGAAGGTTCTTAAGGCTATGGACTTCGTATTTCTGGAGTCCAGGGCTTTTCACTACAATTTTCAAATAACTGTAACCTAAATCTACTGGTTTGTTTTCAGCAACAGCTTCTAATCAGTCTTTAAAACTGATGTTATTTAATGGGCTTCAAAAGTTTAGACAACAAAACTGAAAAACTAAAACTTCAGCAGGGATGGTAGCAACAACCACAGAAGACACAAATGCTGGGCAGGCACAAAGGGTAAATACTAGTGCTGAGTTCACCACAGCATTCAGCGCTCGAAAACATGAGCTTGAATGTCACAGTATTGTCAATTCTCCAAGCACTGACACGGCTTTTAAAACTGGTATGTTTTTATAGGCCAACTTTATCCCAGTATCACTTTTTCTGAAGTAATTTTCTCACGGATGCAGTAGGAGATTGGGAAAGCATCCCCAACTATTGTCCCTTTTTTATTAAAAAAAAAAAAATGCACGAGCAGCTCACCCTCACGACCAATGATCGATGCACCCAACTCTCTGCTTTTTGCTGCTGAAGGCTTCTCCTCCCCACTCAGAAGAATTTGCCTTCCTCCCACCACACCTTCCCAGAAGTTGATGAGCAACCTGCAACCTCAGCAGTCAAACCTCCCCCAAAGGAGGGCATCAGGAGTGAGAGAAGCGGCTGACGATGCCAAGTCCAGCTACGTTCCCATGAGCACGACTGCATTATGGCTACAACCTCTTGCTCTCCTACCGGCATCTACCTGCATTTCAGTCACTTTAGGGCACAGGCCAACATCTAATCAAAGCCGCCTTCATCAAGAGCTGAAACTAAGATATTGAGCTGCAAGTTCAGCGTGGGCACACGCTGAACTATGTCTGTTGGCTCTGCTAGAACGCCAAGATGAAAAGCGGGATGTAAGGGCTGTATCAGACCAAAAGGCTAGTGAAACCTAAAGTCCTCTCCAAACAACATCCAAACATACGGATATATCTTCCAAACACATATAAGTGAGAAAGAAGAGACCATCGACACAGACGTGAATATTCCTCCCGAGTTTCAGATGCCGCCAGGTGCCCCAACACCAGAGTGAAACCCACACTGGATCTTTGGACCCAGAAGAGCAGATGAAGGGTGAGTGTTATAGCAGGAAAGAGGGAAGATACTGAGCGTGCGAACAACAATTTTATCTGTGTTACTAAAACTTGAATTTTCCTTTTCTGCAAATAACAACAATGTGGATACATAGTGATTCTTGGATTAGTATGTAGAGATTTTGATTATAATAACAATAAATTCTTGATTTTTACATGTCTCCTTTTTGTCTATAAACATGATTTTGAGCATAACAGCACAAATGTGGAATATGATCCTGTTTCCCACTCTTTACTTGTAGCAAGAGAAGCTGTTCTCCATTGTTACCCTGTATTTTAGAAGAATAAAACTTGAGCAGTTAATAGCACTGATGTTACTGTTCCCACATTTTTAAGGATGTGCAGATACGAGACTGAGAGCTAGCCACAGTTTTGTCAGGCCAGTGAACTCAGGAGAATAACTTCTATTTTTAAAGTGTAGTATATTGCTCCAGTTGAAAACACAGCATGATCATCTGCTCACAATGAAGTATAATGCATCAATATATGTCATAAAACTGTAACTTCTTAACTGCATTTTGTTGCTTGATTAAAAAAAAAAAAAAAAAAAAAGTGGAAAAGATCATTTCTTAGAAGGGAATCAAACCAGCACTATGACGCACTGAAGGGGGGCATTATAAAACTGCCCCATCAATGACATTCCAATCATTGCCATTACATTTTTTTTTTTACATTTTTTTTCATTTTGCATTATTTCCATCAGCTCTGACCTTCACTAAATATTCATCTTCCATTCTCAATTTTTCCATGTTTGGTCTCAATCTAGAAGTCACTTTGCATTGGAAAGTGTGAGTAAAAGTCTTTCTGGGCACTCTCCAGTTCTGAAAAGGAAAAATCTAATAATAACCCTTTATCCTATTAAAAAGAAACAAAGTTTTTCAACACAGAAAATAAACACAGGCTGTAACTGAAACCCAGCAAGACAAGTAGTCCTTTATGAGGTACACATATGCTTATAAAAACAAAGCAAGGAAACAAGGAGTTTGCTAACAGCATTAAGAGTGAATTAAACAAAAATCAGAGTATCTGTGGGGAATGAAGCTAGGGACATCTGCTTAAAACATGTGAGACTACCACTTGTTCCCAAATCAGTGGTTATTTTAAGGATAAAGCAGTAACAATGTCAAATCTCTATGAAAATTTGGGTGGCTAGAAGATGATGCAGAGCAATAGGTATTACTGTGCAAGCAGAAAGCACCTGGCTACTCCCCCGAGCATAGCCTGAGAAGCTCCGGAGCGAAGCATCCGCTGTGCTCTAATGCTGCATCCGACCCAAAGCCCCACGGGGAGTTCAGCTACGAGTCGCACAAAGCAAGCAGAGCAAGTGAGAGCTTGCTATGGAAGAGTACGTTTATTTAAAAGGATTTTCCTCACCTAATCTGGCGTATTACAAAAGCACTCTTCCATCTCTCAACATTATAGAGCTGACAGCAAGAGTCCGTAGTCTAAAATTTGCTAGGATTTCCTGCGCAGTTATGGGAAAGCTCTGCCTGTGTGGCCACTTCTGTGTCTATTCTTGAGGCGTCCTTAAAATCACAGCCTTTTATCTCATTTCAGTTCTTCCCTTTAGGTTGCTGGAAAACCAGAATTAAAAATTAGAATATGCCAGTGTGGTCTCCCTGGCGAAGAATGCAGCTGGTTCCCTCCTTTGACATCAAATCCTATCTGGAAGTATCTCCTTCCTACCTTTCTTTTTCCAGTGAAAAGACTTGAGCAGCAATTTCATTCGCCCTTCCAACTGGCACTTACCCCATCGAAGCAAATGAGTTGGCGCATGTGACCCACGGCATGAGGATAAGATGCACTGAAGGGCACAACATAAAATAATGCCAACTGCCGTGCTTAGGAATCCAGAATAGAAAAGGCTTTTCTGTCCCTTATATCACTTAGATTTCAAAGCTGATTTAAGGAGAACTCTCAGGGATGCAAATAAACCATAAAATATTCATGTTTGCAATTCCTTAATGAAATGGCACTTTTCAAGCTATTTCTAAGCGCTACGCATGTCAGAAATGTTTACAAGAGACACTCTTCTGAATTCTCTTCACTAGCCACTTAAAGATACTGTTGGGGAGCTCATGTTTAAACTAGCAACAAGCTTAGCAGTTTTCAGTGTACTTCAGGTGATCTGAAGTATTTTGCATTACTTTCTTACCAGTCAAGAGATTAAAAAAACACCTAAAGCTCTGATTTGTCTCTTTCCCTGGTTCATATTTCTTTGGAACTAAGGAGAATAAACAAAAGCATCAGCGTTTTTTTTAATACTAGTAAGGAAGTCATTGCTGAGAACAGAAAATGTGTGCCAAACTTACCTAGCCTTAGAAGATTGTGATATGCAGATACACATCACTCTTCTGCTAAAAGGCACAAAAATGTAGCAAGAAAAAATTGCAACGAGAACTCAACTAGACTATTTATATCTGTATATACTTAGAAAGCAAGAAATTCCTCTCCCAGTGAGTAATAGTGGATACAATATTAAAAATTGGCTGTTGCTGTAGGATACAGTATCAAAGCAAATCTAGTTGTTCACCATCTTTCCTGTATTCTGATTACAAACAGGCTCTTATCACTGTATTTAAGTCACAAATCAGACATGATTTTTAACCTTTTTCCCTGCTCTTCAGTTTTTTCATTATCTTTACATCAAAATCAAAGACTTCTCATGAGAACGTGTAGGCCTATGCATTAAAGGAGAAGAATAAAGTGAATCCTGGTTTCTACTCACTTAAGGAATAAAGGCGCAGAAAAGCGTACACTTGTTAAACGGGCCTGTGCAGCGCAGGAGACGAGATGAGGACATGCCAGAGAGTCGGCTGAGGCGAGAGCTGGAGAAAAGCACCTCAAGGCAGAAAGCTCCTTACCCAAGCACCGGCAGGTCTGACTAGAGGACTCGCTGTAGTCTGGGGTATCTCGGGGGTTAAAGCTGAGCCAGAGTGGCACCAAGATTGTGTTATATGGGAACCAGTGAGCATTCTTGAATGTAACTATTCCCAAATGGATATACTTTCGTTTCAAAGCAAAATTAGCATAAACACAATAATAAGAAGGAATTAACATTCTGCCCATCTGGCATACTCGTCTGCAAATCTCCAAATACCTTCGCACATTTTATTTTTAGTTTTTGTGGCATATAGCCTATCCAAACAAAAAACTTACTATTCAAAATACCATTAGAGAGAGATCCAAATAGGCTGGAAAAACCCTCTCTTTGGGACTGCGTACATTTTTTAACTTAGATGCAGCTCATGTAGGGTCTATTTAATAGTATGAAAGTATTTCATCTTTTCATTAGTGCTTAGGAACTTGCAGGAGCAAATCACACGAACAGCGCTTACCATGCCCAAAGAACACCTTATAGAAAGGTTATATGAGCTGTACTATTTGGATGGGATCTACATTAGCAAACTGTAGTGAAATTAAGTAAGGGTTAGGAGTTTTCAGAAGGCAATTCTTTCCAATTTTTACAAGTTGCTATTTTAAGAGAGTATGAAATTGGATTAAATTGCTATCTTCATATCCCATGTTAAATAACAATCTACATTAGGTTTTGGACAGACTAGGAAAGCAACCCAGACCTGACAGTGCTTCTGTCTCTTCATTTTGCACTTATTTCCTCCAACTCACCCAGGGAATTCCAATGAGGAGGAAAGATTTGCTGTAATTTCCTCTTTCTTCCATCCTTACTTCTCAAACAGAAGCATGAGACACCTCTTTCCTAAAGCCCAAATGGGAAACTTCCTGATCATTTTTTTACATTCTTCAGAAACCACCTCAAGCAATGCACTTCCAGTCCTTCCGGGCCTTGCTTTCCCAAGGTGTTTCCTAACCAGAAAAATGCATTTCCCACTTAAACAACCCCAAAGTATAGAAAAACAAGGCAAAAAGCAAATCGGAACAAGGATTCTAAGTATATTTTACTTCCCACTGAAACAAGGAATGGACTGTGACTCTTTAATAAAAGGTAAATCTGAAAGGTTACTCACACATTTTGATGCTTGTCTTCTCAGTCCTGCCCCTACAGCCCCTGCGTGCCGTCCGTCAGAGCACTGCGCTTCCAACAGCGCCTTTCCCCCGCCCCAACTACCACGAACAGTGTTTTTTTCAACTGCAGCAGTTTTCCATGTCAGGACTGCGAGGCCATCACACTGTTGCTTTTGTCACAGAACACCAACTATATAGTACCTCTATGTACAAACTAATTAGCAATCACTAAAAAAAAAAAAAAGAGAGAGAGAGAGAGAGAGAGAGAGAGAAACTGTACTATTCTTTCCTGGGTTGTTTTTTCATTTCCCAAAGCACTTAAAAACCTCAAAAACACAGGCCAAGCACTTAATAATAAATAAACAGCTGCAGAACTAACCACCAGGTAGCCAGAAGCAGGCAGGAAAGGCTCCTCGCTGTGATGTTTTCCCCTGTGTTCGCAGGGCTCATGAGGGCCCCCAGAGTGTCGTGGGGCCTGCAGCAGGATGCAACGCCGGCTACTCACCCTCGCTCCAGTACGTCGGCTCTCTCCCAGCTGCTGGGACAGTGCTGCACCCAGGGAAAGGGCTGCTCTTCACTGACAGACAGCTGCAGGTTTAAGCTTCAATTTTTTCCAACTGCAAAGGTATCTGGGGCAGGGACTGTCACTTACAGTACTGTGCCCGTCATGTGCCGCTGCAGGCACGTCAGCCCTCCCGCCACCACCTGCGCTCCAGAGCCTCTCCTGACCCTTCCCTAGA
This sequence comes from Crypturellus tataupa, assembly GCA_034781795.1. Classification (NCBI taxonomy): domain Eukaryota; kingdom Metazoa; phylum Chordata; class Aves; order Tinamiformes; family Tinamidae; genus Crypturellus; species Crypturellus tataupa. The sequence continues at coordinate 5,297,602 of JAWLRI010000144.1, forward strand.
TCCCACCCAGCATTTCCGGCATGCTGGCCCACCGGAGGCAAACTGCAACCCGCTTACCCTCACTTACGTCTTTCTGCTTTGAAGTTTCTCCAGTGCTGAACTTGCTACTCACAGGAAAAATTGTTGCACCGAGTTCCCCGGCACAGAGAGCAGCACCATCCAGCTCCAAACACTTGGCGCAGACGCCTGGGCCAGGTGTGTATGTGGCAAGGGAGAAAGGCAGGAGGCGGGTGCCCGATCCAAAGTCTGTCCCTTTCCACAGGTCACCTGAGAGCCCAGGCTGCTGATTTTAATACCAAAGTTAACTCACAAGCCAATTCCTCCCTGTGCACGGCCTGACACGTTGCTGTATTGCCTTCCTACCCCGTTGCGTCGCCTGACGTCCCTCTGGCTTTTCCTGCAGGGTCCTTTGATGTGACCAGCCTGCGAGAGAGGCCTCAACAGCCCACGTTCAATACGACATTATAGCAGTATCAACTCCAAAAAACAAAAACAACCTTCAGAAAATGAAACGAGTCAACTAGCTTCCAGAGAGTAGCTCTGCTCGTGGGACCGCCTTCTGTCGTTTCCCCTTGTGCCAGTTCTTTGACTTTACAGTTCTTAAACTAATCAACTCTTCTTTCACCTTAAACAGTAATTTCCATGAGGTACCATATTAAAAACTTCAGAGGAATCCAGAGAGACCAGAGCTAGCACATTTTTCCATTTCTAGAAAATCTATTTTCTTATTTAAGAAAAGATATTAGGTCATTCTGACATGACCTACCTGAGTGAAATAGATTGTGCCTCATTCTCCTTCCGCTCACCTCCCACATCTTTAAGTATTCTTTCCTTCAGAATTTTTCTAGGGTTATCAAGGTTATATAAACAAACCTGAAGTTTGCCTAGATCATATATTCCATTTCCTTGGAAGCACATATTACATTCAGTAGTTTATAGCTACAAAAATCCTTGAAAAGCTTTAGAAACAGACTTGTGTTTTAATTATGCATTAAAAAAACAGGTACACTTAAGAAATCCCACTCCTGTGGCAATTTAGGAAGTCACCTTGACAGCCAGCAAGAGTGATTGCTTTTAAAATGGATGCCTCTTCTGAGATTAAAAAAAGCCATGTGAAATAACAAGTAAAATATCCAAGATTTCTGAAATGTCCGGAGACCCCTAGTGAGAAGACATATATCAGGACACAGCTCAGGCCTTGTCTAACTTGCTACATGAACTCCAAATCTGTGCAAACCTGCCAGATGCTTCTGCAATGTGTTACCCAAACCCCTTTTAAGGGCTACACACGACCCTACACCACCGCCCGCAGGCCACTTGCTCGTAGCTGCTGAACGCGCTTCGCTGCTCAAGCACTCGACCCACTCCAATTTATTGCTTTGAAGCACCATTCTCCTAATAAAAAGCAAAAGTTTCTTTAAAAGATAAATTATCCATTCAAAAAAAAACGTGCAATAGGATGTATGGATTTTTTTCTACTACAAAGCTTCTTATTCTTTCATCGCTTTTGAACGTCTATCACCTCACACTACCCATTGCTGTAAAGGATTTGCACAAATGCCTTAAACAGATGTGAAACATCCCCTTAGTCTGCAATTTTAAGTGCTGTCTTTGATGCAACTTGCCATTTTTCTACCTTGAGCTGAGAGCAATCACCTTGTTAAAATGTGGAATCTGCGTTCGCTGCCTCCTTCAGGTACCTTGCTCCCCATTTTTAAAGATGACTTCACTGTGCAGGTTCCTTTGCACGCAGAAATACTTATGGATTCATTCTTCAAGCAAAAAAAACAAGCAGTGCATCCTAGTGCTTGCAATGTAGGTGCCCCTGTCACACAGTGTTCAGAACAGACTGCTGGGTAACATCCCTTCTGAAAATCACAGTTAAAACTTTAGTTTTTGCCTAACTCTGTATTAATGGGCACCTAAAAAAATGTAGATTGAGCAAGGTCCCTCAGCACAGGTACTCCACATGCATACATGCTTTCCAGCCCTACAGAAACAAATAGGAAAAAAAAAAATAGATTTCTCCTTATAGGAATTTTAAGACTGCTCTGATTTCCTAGAAGACCCTGGTCACTGAGAACGGCCCACAACTTCACTGAGGTCTGCAGGCGGTCAGTGTCTATGACAGACTTATACTAAAGTGTCTTGAGTTTAAATGGAATTCATATATATATAATTCAGCTCAGGTATTTAAAGCTTATCTTTTAAAGCTAAAAATTACTAGAAACCTTCTCTGCTATTTATTCTGCAGAGACTAGTTTGCTGGTGATGCCCTTGATGTGAGGCATGAAGTGGTTGTGAGTTTTGCCTTTTGCTGTGACGCTTCAAGCTATCATGTCATGCCTTGACATTGAGACCAAGCAAGACAGCGCACTGGGAAGCGCCTCCACCACACAGGGGAGGCCTTGCAATGCCTGAAAATCCAGACTTGAAGACCCACAGGGCCACTTCCACTTTTATCTTCCTGGCTATCCCAAGAACAGCGCTACAGACAAGCTCCACAATTAAAGAAATGAAAAGTTTCCAAAAATTAAAGGAGTTTGTAGGCAGCTGATTCTGAAGACAGTTTGAGATGGTTTGGATTAAGTGTTAATCCTCTCAGTGTGTTTCAGTGAAACAATTATTCGCGCAATGTTCACGGTGCATCTGTGGCAACTTCACTGTGCATCTCCCATGCAGTATGTAGAGATTATTAGCAATTAGGTACTGGATTTTTTTTAATTAGGCCCTGTAACAGCTTTAAAATAAAAATGCAATACAGAATATGAATATTGAAATGAACATTGAAATGAATTTAAATGAATTTAAACTAGGTCGGGATAATGTTCCAAACTCTTGTAATGCCTTGATATAAGGGTAGCGTTTAATTCCACAAAATCTCTGATTTATTCTTGTGCTTGCAGAGAACATAATGTAGGTTAAATGCTTGCAAAAAGGGACAAAAGTCAGTATGGTAAAGAAATAAAGTAATAACCCAGAGATTATTTAATTATCCAGACATTTAAAAAATCTGAAATTCTGCTTCTTTTTTCTCCCTAACTCCCTACCCTTTACAGTCATTCCCATTAGCTATGTAGCAGCATGTCCCCTGACCCTCTTCTCTGTCCCTTTCCCACATTCAGGCTCTATTCAATCTGATTACTGTTTTCATTCAAGATATTACCCAGACTGAAGACTTTCACCTCTCCGTTTTAATCCCACAGACTAGAATCAGTAGTTAAATAGGACGGGGAAAAAAAGGCACTTAATGTAATATATGATCTTACTGAAAGGTCAAGGGTCTCACGTTCTGCAATAACTGCACACGTGGTTATTGCAATGCTACATACCAAGCAGGCATGGTAGGTGCTCTTAGTCTAGCACTGTCAAGGGGATGATGAACACGAGGCCCTAAGGAACATGGTCATTGCATATATAATACTGCAGTGTACTCACATACAGTCTTCTCTGCATTTTAATATACTTTGTAAACTAGTAAGGAGATGTGAGAGAAGGAAAAGCAAGAGCGCAAGGCACCAACCAACAAATGGTGCTTTTTGTAAAGAACAAGATGCAAGATCACAACAAAGCAGGTAGTTAACAGACAGCAAGACCTGGCAACAACCAAAAAGAAGTTTGTGGTGCTACTTGCAACGCTCTCTCCTTCGTGGGTCACTCACGCAGTGTCTCTGCCAGTCACCTGCAGCACCAGAGGGTGTTTTGGTGGTACAGACATGTAGGGGATGCCACTCAGGTAACCGATTTATTTGCTCCTTAACCAAGGTGCCAGCAGTATAAATGCTGCTCCAGACTAAGCAGCCCAAGCCACGTGGAGCCCTGTCCATGCAACCCTGTGAGCTTCACTTAGTGAGGAAGCCACTAACTGCTCATCAGTTCAAGGAGGCACCAAAGCACCAAGCATGCAGGCAAGTGAAAGCTGTGAACAGCGTTGCCTTCTATTTCTTCCACAGCTCCTCAGACCTCATCTATCAAAAAGTTTCAAATGACGAGTGAGCTCTGCCCATGTGGAGCTGACTGCCCAGCCAGGGCTGCGCTGGGAAGAAACCCCTCACTAGGCGACATGCTGCCTCCAGGGGAGTCTCAAATGCTGTTTTCCCTGTTGCGATGAGTTTCTTTGAGAGTGTGAAGCCAGACTCCACAGGGAAGAAGATATGGCTGTCGGGAGAGGAAGGACACCTGTTTGTAATAACTTGGTAAGAAGCAGCATCCAAGTGGAAGGAGATGTAGGAGTGCTCCAGGCACCTCTTTCCCAAGGTAGATGACGATCACTAGAAGGAAGTGGATGACATGAAAGGCCAGCATGACTGCAAAGGCTTTGGCACCATAGCTTGCCTAGCCCTGGGGCCCAGCAGTGCGAACTTGCTGCTGGTCATCTCATCCCTGCCCTCCCCAAGCCCAGGGAAGATGCGCGGGAGCGAGCAAGCCTGACAGCCAGGTTGTTCTTCACTAAGCTGCTCAGGATCGCGTGGCTGAGAGAAGCAAAGCAAAGCAAAGCCCGCATGAGAAAGTGCGCTCTCCAGCCCAGCCTGCTTTATCTTGCACATGAGCTTGTTCCCCCCATAGCTGGAGCTGTGGGGAAAAAAAGGATGCCAGAGAAGCATTACAGTCAAGCACAACGCTCATTTTTGCTGATCTGTGTAAAGAGAGTCACCCTTGCAACCCTACCAGCAGAGAGGAAGCTGAGGGTTCCCCTCCGATGTCTGCACGTGACAAACTGTGTGGCCCCGAGCAGGACACAGCACCTCCTCTGCCCACAACAGGACAGCAGAGCCTCTACCAGGGCTTCCCTTTCCCCGGGCACCTGCCTACCCTAAAGGTTGCCGTTAGGGTAGAAACACTCTACAAAAGTTGTCCTTTCAGAGTAGCCTGGGTTTTTAAGCCTCACCGCTCCCCACAAACAAGTGACCCTCTCGCTAGGCAGTGTCCAGCCTGAGCTCCTGTGGCTCCAGAGCTGAGCCCGTGCGTGAGGAGAGGAGAAAACTTCTGTCCAACGTCAGGAGCTCTGACGCTGCTAAAAACGGCACAGACCCTTTGCAGAAACCCGAGCGCGGGGCCTTGTCAGCACCTTGTTTCCGAGGCTGAAGGTGCCTGTGTTTCTCTGCCTCCAGTTTATTTCATCTTTGAAGCGTGGCATTCAATACTCAGAGATCCTCACGCGTTAACGGCAGCAAGCCCTAGAGTCACGTGGCCTTACTTATCTTACTTTAATCCTTCATAGCTGAAATTTGGCATGTGCATCCCATCCTTTTTATATAAACCCTGGAAGTTAATAAGGAGAAAGGGTTTCTGCCTGGATGGATCTAAATTAACAGAAAAGTAGAGAAAGAAACAGTGTTGGAAAGTAACAAATATAGGGACAAATAATAAAAAAAAAGTGCTGAAAACCTCATGCAAAATGCAGTGTTTAAACATTTAATAATGCAGTACCCTCCATCAATTGAAACAGAACCTGGGCAGCGGATTAATTCTGAGGACTTAAGAATAAGTTGAAAGAGAAATTTCAGAACTGGGCATATCTTTATGTTTACTCTACTATAAGACGGACTACATATTATATAAACAATACATATATAAGCAAATTCTTGTTGCACAATGATGCACTGCACAGATTGTTGTTCCAATTTCACATCTTTCTCAGTCCAGCCACAGTCAGAATTGTAGGCCAAGGAGGTAGCAAACAGCTTTAGGGATCAAACATTGTATCTTAAGGACAAAACAAAAACTCTTCAAGCAGTATAGAGTCCAGGACAGCAGCAAGTATGATCTGCGCAAATATGTTAAGAAATATGTGATGTTAGCAAATATGTTAAGATAAATATGTCAGTAAAATAACTAAACCTAGCTGGAATAACAGCAACCAAAAAAGCTAATTCACGCAAGGCAGAGTTTGGTTTCTGTACAAAAGAAAAGACTTAGCAGTTCCAGAAGCTCCATCCAGGCCTATGCATCTGCACGCTCATCAGCATCCAAAGCATCCAAGACTGCCGGTAAATTTCTAGCTCTCTGTAGACATGGCCTGTAGGAAGGCGCATGTTTCCTCCTCCCTCGTCCATGAAAGGCAAGGGCAGAACAAATGTGAGGTTCCTATCTCCTCTGGGCTGCGGTGGCAGAAGCTACAGGGTTTGGTTGGCACCAGCTCCTGGGCACTTTCCCCACAAGGACAGCGATGCCCGGCATGTTGGGCAGCTGCCCACGCTCACGTGTGACACGCAGTAGTTCTTGGCACAGTTACTCACTATTTTATGTCATTTTTTATTTGAGTAAATTCAGCGCAGGCACACAGTGTTCCAAGTTGGTATCTTTTATAACTTGAGCTGTGCGAATGTTGTATGTTTATTTTTCCTTTTTTTTTTTTTTTTTTTTTGTATATTTACTTTTCTTTTCCAGTCTAAAAGCAGGGCATGTAGAATGTGCAAAGAAAGTTGCTCAACACTGCAGAGCCTTTCACAGAGAGAAGCCTGCAGGCCACAGCCAGCCAGAGTCACCAGATTAGGAGCTGGTATAACAGACCTGCTACCGTATAACCTCGTAACATATTGTACCATCATCTACCTTCAGGGCATCTACTACAAACATTCAAACCAGACAAATCATTTCCTCACTTTAAAGAAAAAAAAAAAAAAAGAAAGAAAATGTCAGAGGAGATCAATGAAACTAAAAATTCTATTTACAATCCTAACCATGACAAAAAACAACGGGATCTGTGGTCATTGACAAGGCCCTTCATCTCTGTAGCTCAGCTGACACATCTGGGAGAGGCCAGAAAAAAAGGCCACTTAGCGACTATGCGGAGACTTCCTGCAGGCAGATTACATCTGTACCTTGTTCACTGGCACCAGGGAGTTGCACCTGGGTGGCAGAGCGACACTGGATGTCACACATGCAGAGTGACACATTTTAAAATTAGTCCGACCATGAGATTTGCAGAAAAATAAGCCAACCGTTGGCCCCGTTAGCTCTGCTCTCCCTCAGGCATCCTCTGCTCAGGGCTGCGTGCTGAAAGGAGCTTTGGTTATTAAACTCTATTTTAAATGCCAGGTTATAGGAGCCTGCCCATGAGTTCTCATCTCTGACACCATTTTACGGATATTTTTAATTGCACCCCAGTTCCGCCATGGTTTAGCACATGGCCCTGAACCACCCAAGTGCGTGCTTTTCCCCACCAGCTACACAGAGAATCATAGCAGGGGCCCAGATAGGAAGGCCAGAGAGCCCAATGTCACTTGCAGTGGAGAAAATCCAACATAGCACCAAGTTAAACCCTTCTCCTCTGCACTATATAGGTTGCATAGATCCTTACACTCCATCGCGACGCAGCAGCAACAAGGCCACAGTGGAGTGTGGGAATGGATAACTGCAGAAATGATGACAGAGAAAAAGCCTTTAAATCTTTTCTTTTTCTTCCACTTTCCCTGCAGTATGTTTTTATTTAATTACAACTACGTGGAAACTGTTTTGCAAATGACTGATAACAGCAGCTCAAACTTTAGTGTTTGCTGCCAAATTTTAAAAGCCATTCAGATTCTCGGCTATAAGCAAATTATATTATAGAGTATAGACAGGGATGTTTTCCCCAGCCCCTGCAGGCTTGCAGCCACACTTACAAACTGATGAGAACACCAGTTCTCAGTTAAATCTGCTGTATCCTTATTCCTAAATGCTGCAGCACACAAAGCACATGGCACCATTGAGAAACCTACTGAAAGACAGACAGGAAGCAAGCATAGAACTGGCTGGGAACACGCATGCTTCCCTCAGAAAATCACCACTTTCTCCTCTTCCCTATGCTTCTTCCCTCTTTCTCACTCACTAGCAAACAGCTTAGTCCATCCAGGAAGGAACGAATGACTAACCCTTTTTCTTCACAATTAAATGCGCTGTCAACATCTCTGAAGTGTCACGGGAACCCATGACACCAGGTGTGATTTTGTCCTTTAGTTAAGTGGGGAAAAACAAAGCTACTTTGACAGGGCCCTAGTTCTTACAGCTCTCACCCTGGCACAGCCTAAGAGACGCTATTCCCATGGGAGCTGAGCCAGTCTGAGTGTCCGGCCTCTTGTGGTTTGTCCTTGTTTTCCCCCATCTCATATCTGTACAGTCTGGTACCTCCTAGACTATTTTTTAATAGACTACTTGGATAGAAAAAAATAAACAGCCTGAAGAAGGTACAATTTCAGTCAAATCACATAAACAAAACCAAGCTGGGGCACAACTTATTTTTGCTGTTTATGCTCCAAATCTGAGGAACAGGAACCTCTGCAGAGGACAAGCAGTTGAGGATGAACCACATGACAGCAGAGCTGCAAACAAATGCTCATTCAAAGTAGGTTGTCAGATTGAGCGTAGCCCAGAAGACATTTCCTGTAAACATATTTTAAAAGCTCCAGTTTCCAATAATCAGTCCACAAACCTGAGCAAAGTGTGCCTTTCCAGGTTGAGATAGCTAAGACCAGCGCCACAACCCTCCACAGGGCAGAGGGAAAATACACTGTGCGCTCCCCTGTGCTCTGCTGACCTTGTTCTCTGCCTTGTGGAGCAATCCCAGCCCACTTCCAAGATGAGCAGTGAAGGCCAAACTCCTTATAGTCTTCTGCAAACTAAGAAACTGATTTCCTCCAGCCTTCCTCCATACTCCACTCTAAAACACTGGTGGTCAGGATTTTAAAGAAAACAACATTCCTCTTCTTAGAATTTTAATTTTGTGATCAATGTAGCAACTTTTTTCTGAAGTACTAATATTACATATGAAGTATGAAGATGCAATTTATGCCATTACATCAAAACCTGCCTTGCAGAAAAAGAGGAAACTTTGTCTTCACCTGACTTCCCCAGAATTATTTCAGGTTTGCTTGCATTATATATCCAACCTGTACTTTCCCGACACTAACGCTTCAGCTACACTCAGCTCTCCCTGAGCAGGAAATCAGACACTCATCTATGAGTCTCTCTGTGTTATCTCATACAGCAACCCCTGAGCAATCCTAAATGCAGTTGTGTGGCCCGAGTGTCTCGCAGTTCCGTGTTGGGCACACGCATAGTCACAACTCGTCCTGCTCTCCAGCTGATCTGTATGGAAAGAAGATCAGGGGACGCGTGAGCCCCTCCGCAGCCCAAGCAAACACAGGGCCAGAAGCCATGGCACGTCCCAGACATGAAAACACTTCCTCACAGAGTGGAGGAACATGAGCACCTCCCCAAGTCCCTGTCACTAACAAGCGTACAGAACTGCCTTGCAAAATAGGAAGTGGGGAGAAAGGAGGTTACAAGGGACAGTCTCAACATCAAACTGGTTTACATGGGTGGATTCTGCACTTCATATTGGATTTTAAATATTAAGGTGAGGCCTTGGTTTGCTATTACAAGCATGACAACTTATCAAATGTTTGTACCAAAGAGATGAGGTGTGTGAAGAACACCCAGGAAATATTTTTGAGATGTTCTGAACATTTCATATTGATGACAGTAAAATGGTGTCCAGTAGCTAGAAATCCTACATGTCTGGCCAGGTTTTTTTTTTTTTTCTTTTTTTTTCTTTCTTTTTTTTTTTTTTAACTGCCAGAGGCCATGCTCTCACACTAAGCAATATTCTGTTTTAAAACTGAACACTCAAGCAGCAATTGGTGGATGTTACCTTCAGCCCCACGTGCAGCCTGAGAACCGATGCCAAGGGGCTCACCGAGCGCTCCTGTCGGGAGACGGGCAGGGCGACATGGGCAGCTCGAGGCTGCCTTGCTGGCAACGGCCCATAAACACTCACACAGTTGTAGCCAAGACAGTGGCTTTTGGAGTGCCAGAGACACAGACTACAGAAGGATGTGGGGAAAAAAAAGGAAACAAAACAAAATAAAAACAAGCAAACAAAAAACCCAGCAAGCTGTAAGAAAGCTGAAGTGATTAAATATTTTAAAATTTAAATGCTACCAAGTATTCACTTCTCCATCAGCCAGCATAGACCTCCCAAACGTCTCTTCTCCACCTTCTTTCTGCCTCTTAGAAGCCTTTTCAGAAACTTGGAGGTATCATTGGTGACATGTAGGCATCACACTAGGAGGAACTAGTCTTCCCATTTCCCAGATGTCACTATTGGGCCCTTGAGACATCTTTGCATTTTCCACAGAAGTAAAGACTGCAGGGATGTTTTCATATGTGAGACATAACTCTTACTGAGGAGTACAGAAATGTGTGTTCAGTTCTCCTTCACCCATAGGAATCCCTTTAAGCGCTGACTGTGGAAGCAGAAAACCATCCTTCCCCTGACCCAACAACGGTCCCTCTCATAGAATCACCATGGTCAGAAAAGATTTTCAAGATCACTGAGTCCTCCCTCACCTCTCTCTGCAGCCTGAGCATGTTCAGCCATTTCCACTGTCCCTACGCACTGAGGTGACGCGGTGTCTTCAAACACTGCACAAGAGCTCTTGCCGAGAGAAAAACTGCACCACACTGGTGGCCTCCAGCTCCCTCTCCCTGGACTGGCAAGCCAAGCTGCTGTGGGTCCCTCCTGTGCACACACGCCTTTGCCCACCGCGGGCCACAGGGCCAGGTCTTGGGCTCCCACTGGGCATCAGTGGCTCCTGCACGAAGGAGGAGCCCTGACACAACCTCTCAGAGCCTATTAGCTGAAGAGACAAAAACACTCATATGTGAAAGATGCTAGTGAAAGGTAGGCAACAGAAGAGGATGCCACTTCGCCATGTGGCAATGCACGCGCCACACCAAGGTGGGAAGAGGGAGCCGCTGAAAGCAGCCTGCAGAGCACCTCCGGCAGTGGTACTGGGTGGCCTCCCCGCAGGGAGCCTGGAGCCTCACGGTGAGGACAATACGCCGCCCAGCAGTGCTCCCGCCACCTCCCCATTTCCAGGTTTAAGCAGCAGCATTGCCACCACCTTAGGAGGTTACTTCACTAGGTATTTATGGAAGTGCTAAAGACACATGCCTTGTACATGCCCTCCAGAAGCAAATCTGAATACCAGATTTGCAGAGGGATCAAGAAAATGCACCTGTCTTTCCAAAGCCGTTTCTGATACACTAGTTTACAAGTTTGTCTCAGTGCACGAGTACCAGGAAAACTATTCATTTTTTTCCACAGGCTTTTCTGGGTCAAATGACCCCCCTGTAGAAGTATCAGGGCTTTCAATGTTATGTTCTTACCAATGAAATTACACAAGCATAGGACAACATTTAGAAATCTTTCCTGTGTAGGCAAAATTAACAAAAGCCACATTCTTCCTTTTATTCGCCAACTCTTGTTTACTGAAACATGACTGAAAGTCATCCACTTATCTCAGGATCCGAGACTCATATAATGAACTTTTCCCAAATGCCCACATTTGAGAGAAAGTTTAAAGGAGAAAGACCTCATTCAAGGCAGCTCAGCAGTCTGCATTTGTGCAGCTCACATTCCAACCCACAATACTGATATTTACTGATACTAGTGTGTAGAATGGGATTCTTTTCATATGAATCCTTTTTACTGACACACAGAGCTCAACGTGCTCTTCTTTCCCAGCTTCCAGAAGCAATGGAAGAAACTGGCCCCATGGTGGTGTTATTGCATGTCTCAACGTACACCAAAAGAATCAGCATTTTACGGTGCTAGTCCAGGTCCTCCGGAGAGACCTCCTGTTGCCCAGCAGAAATAATATGAATGCCTGAGGAAAATAAGTCTATTTAGAATTCAAGTCAGACCACTAATCTCTATTCCCGAAATAGGACAGGAGAAATCTTTCGGAGCACACGGTATTTCCAAAATCCAAGGGTTAAAACACATTTATCTCATGCTGAGAACTTGTGGAAGTTACTGGCTTCTCAGGGAGATGCAGTACCCTGCCCAAGTGGACACACTGCTTAGTTCACCTTTTCCTGCAACAGCTTTGCCATCTGGCACCAGCAGGGATTTACCGAGAAAGTAAATCCGAGTTGGGGATCATGAAGCCTTTTCTTTTAAACTGTGTTTTACCTGAGCACATAAGGTTGCCGCAGCATCATGCGAGACATCACATCAGCCAGTTCACTGCCACCTGCTCAAGGCCACACTGCAGATGCAGAGCAACTCACTGCTTTAAGAGGTGAAGCATCAAATTGTATCAAGAACTGAGCTAGTCCCAGATCTTTGCATCCCTATAGAGGAAAAGCAGCACAGAAATATCATGGCATCATACTCCAGTCCCTAATCTCATTTAATCAGAGCATACCAAACTAGACTCACCCTTAGGCCAGGGCAAGGCAGAGGGGCTGTAGATATGAAGGATGGAGCAAACAAAGACGTGGAGCCTGAGGGCAAACAAAGCTCCCTCATTGCTTTATTCACAGCGCTCAGCTGTGGTCTTCACTCCGTTTAAAATTGTGCATGCTCGAAGGTGCACAAAGGTACCTGGGAGCAAAAACTTGGCACCATGACTTGTCCTGCATGAGAGAAAACACTGAGCAACATGTGGAGCTGAGACAGCACCTCTCTAACAACGTGGACCTCCTGGAGCAAGGGGACATTGCCTCTGCATCTCGTGCTTGCACTGCCCCAGGCCGGACTGAGAAGCTTTTCAGGACACAAGATGGACAAAAATTTAACCGTTCTTTACCCCCTCCCTCTTAAAACCTAAGGAACAAATCCAATCCAAGCAAGCAGGTTTATTCAGGATACAGGAAAAATGACAGGATTTGGAAACCCTTCAGGAAGGGTTTTCTCCAAGAAAATAAAAAAGGTGTAATTTTTAAAAATTACTCAGAAAGAAGAGTTCCAAAAAACAAGCACAAAAGCGATGTTATTTGTACTGCTCACGTGCGAGGATTTTTTTCTAGTCTAAACCCCAGTTTCTCGCGGGTTACTTGTAGCAGAGAGAAAAAAGAAACTAAAAGCTTGTATCCACACCAACCCAAACTTTTCCCCTCCCTCCTTCTCACTTTTTGAGTTGAAAATAAACATGCTTGGATGCTTTGATACACAAGACTGAAAGATTAAATAAATACCAATACTCTGCTTTTATTTAGTAAACTGAAAAGCGAGGGAGAAGCATGAAACAGCTCTGCTTCGCCAGAGCAGCTGAAGTGAGCGGAACAGGAGCAGAAATTTCACCCATCTGCCCGCGAGAGCTTCAGCAAGGGCAGGAGTAACGAAACACGGGCTCTGGAGTAACACAGAAACAAGCAATCCAGCTGCCTGCAGGGCCAGCAGGTGGTAGAGGAGATGCAGGAGGGGAGAAGCGTGAGCTGGGACCTGCTGCTTGAGAAGCCTGAGCACTTACTACAAGAGGGGAGGGCCAGGGAGCCCGTGATCTCTCACACCTTCAGTCCTGACACAAGAAAGGTGAAAAGGTGCTGACAGCTTCTGCCCCACGCTGCCTTGACAGCCTCCCGCAGAGCTGGCTTGAAGCAACAAGGACAAGCCTGCACACAGGTCCCTGACCAAGTCCCTGCAGCAGAAAGAGCAAAGGCAGCCGCTTCCTTTGCACTTAACGAAAAGTCAAGGACTCTTTGCTGCACAAACCTTTTCTACCTTGGCTTTTAATATCTGAGTGATGAGTTGTCCCTGTTTCTCAAAGAAGGCAAGTAACCACCAAGGCAAAACCATAAAAAATCAGCACTAAAACATGCTTATTTTTCTTCCCGGACTTTTTCTTCTATTTCAGCTTTCTTTTTCTTCTTTTACATTCAGGGATATTCCACTAAACAAGCAGCAAGGGCCAAGGGGCACCTCAGGAACCAGAGCAATCGGAGGGAGCTCTCTCTAATGGCAAAAAAAACCCTGCCCTGTTTTTGGACAAGCAGGACGAAGTTACCGTAACTCCGGTGAAGCGTTCACCCTCTCCCTTACACACAGTCATGCAATTTCTTTTCAAAATGCTAACTGCTAATTACCTAACTGCAGCCACAATCTTTATTAATCCATTCACATTAATAAAAATTATGTAAACGCAACTGGAGATGATTAAACTATGCTCACTTATTCTCATTTAACATATACAACACAGAAAGCATACTCTAAAAGCGTACCAGCATAAAAACAAATCTGATGGTAACCATAATCCTCATACATAGTCTCAGAAAACATTAACTCAGATGCAAAGCAATGGAAAAATTAGTATTATAAGAAGCATTTTATTAGTATTTGTTTGGAAAGGGAGGGAAAGGGATTGCCACATGCCAAGCCTCATACCAAGCAGTCTTAAAGCCAACCCGAATATTGGCTAAAATCCCTTGCATTTATTATGCTAAAGATGCTACTGCTGCACTAATAGACTTTTTATTTTATTAAGAAACTAAGTCATTTAAAAAAGGAAACAATGCCAAATCTAGTTAATTCATAGTACCGAGAACATAACACTGTTACGCAGTGAATGCTTCAAACCAGTATTATTTTTTAAGTAGTAGATTATTTTTTTTAAAGAACCTAAAGTATGCTGCAATCTTTCCTTGAAGGGAGATAGTGGTCATTTCTGGGTAAGTTTTTCAAGGCAATTAATGGTACTTTCGGGTAGTGAATGGATGATCAGTTCTCTTTCTCCCACCCTGAAAACAATACGCAGACGTGACCAGGCTCCCTTGTTATTAAGGGAGTTGCCAGATGTACACGAAAAGGACACTGCCTTGCAAACAAATGAATAAACAAAAAACTGCATGTATGTATATCCATGCATGATGTATATCCAGACAGTGCACAGGCCACCGCGGACGCCCCCCCCCCCCGCCGGCGGCGGGGGGGGGGGTCCGCGGTGGCCTGCGCACTAAGGGAAAGCCACTAAAGGCAAAACTAAAGGCCAACGGGCCTTTTTTTATCTTATTAACCCACCAGGCGGCACCGTGGGGTTTAAGCGGGCGCTCCAGGGCTTCTCGCTGGCGCGGGGCCGCGAGCGGCGTGTCCTCGACAGAGCCCCCCGCGCCGCGACATGGCCGCCGCGCCTTGCGTAACGGCCGCGCTACGCGCCGGGGA
>JAWLRI010000144.1:5312630-5326414 GCA_034781795.1 Crypturellus tataupa
CATGCGAGCGCCCCGGCGTCACCCGTGACGCGGGGCACATGCGGAGCCGCAGGAGGAGTTAAGTTGCAGGGCTCGCTTTCCCTTTCGCTCGCGCCCAGCCCGCCGCGGCCCTCGCCGATTCCGTGGGGCAGCCCGCAGGCTGTTTGCGGGACGGGAATGCAGGTGGTCCTTCCTCCGCTGTAAATATCTTTACGCTGGGCTGCCGGGCGCTACGGTACTGCGAGCATCGGGCGTCCTGCCCAAGCCCGGGCTGTCACCGGGACTCAGGGCAGGATCAACCCCCCCACACACACAAGGCAGATTCTGAAGCTGAAATAGGGCAATATCCACTAACTCACTGCAAGCTGCTAACAAGAGTGCTTTGCCCTCTGTAAGCAGACAAGGAGCTGCAAGGAGGAGAAGTGGACATTGCTGCAAGGAGAAGACAAATTTAGCTTTCCATGCAGCAAGGGGGGATACCAGCAGGATCGGGAATGCACGCGTGCAAAATCCTATGTCCTTTTGGCATTTGGAGCAGAGTGAGGCATTTACTTAACACTAGACACTGCGAATGTGGCCCTGCACCACTGAACTGACCGCACTTGGCTTCTGAAGGGCATATTGTACCAAGTGCCTACGGGGGTGAGAAATCCAACGATCAAAAAGTGCGGGTGAACCTCCGTCCTGCCAACCCAGCGGGTCAGAAACACAGACACAAATCGCAGCAGGAGTGCTGGGCAAAAAGGTCACTGGCGCAGGGAAAAGCACCGTGGCCACATCCAGACGTGCCTGTGAGCCCTTCAGGTGGACACCCCGGGAGCTGGGGAGCTCTTCTGCCAGACGCACTCAGCGGAAAGGCCCGGCCGCCCCTGCACCCAGAGCAGGCGCTGTTCACAGCTGCCTCTGGCTGTCACCGGAGCAGCTGAACAAACTCCGAGCTATTGATGGGGAGTGTTTACTCTCCCCACGTGCCTCAAAGCGGCCAAGAACAGCGGTTTGGCAGAGATCAAGAGACGAGGAGGAATCAAGCTGAGCAAATCCACCCCTGAAGCATGGCCACGGAGCTAACGTAAGCAAGGGGGATGAAGAATAGCCGGTGCCTGTGAAAAAATCTCTTAAACTAAACTCTTACTGCTAGAAACACTAGTATCCTATCCATCACTTGAAGTATCTTCGGGAGCTGGTAAAGAAGAAAAACCTGAAGAATTTGACTCCAGGAGAACATGAAACGGTGGCGCTGATGGGGATGAAACCTTGAGCAGGAATATCAGCACAGGCAGCCTGCTAAGATGGACGCTGCTACAAGAGACTGCGTTAAAGGCACTGTAGACTATTATACACTCTTTAAGGAGTCCAAATAACAGTTGTTATTTTCTTTCTCTCTTTTAGGGAACAAACAAAGTCTTTCCTATAGGAACTATCAACACATTGCTCCCAAACAAGCTGGAAACACTGTATGTTTCCAGCACATCTTCTGGAAGAAGGCACCTTCTCAGCTTGCTGTGGCTCCAGCCACAATCCGTTTCCAGTGTATTTTATTTTTACTCTCATAATATTAAAAGCTAAAAATCCTGCACTGGAAGGAAACGACAAATTTAAAAGAAGCTTGTAACATGCTGCACACAGACCTCAGAGGAAAGAACTTCTGCGCACCTGCTGAAAATGCCCCCAAGATGACCTAAACACCCATTTCTTCTTTGCATTCTGTTCCCAGAGATGAAAGAATGTAATTCTGACAGACTATGATCAGAGAAATCAGCTAAAAAAAGGTAAGCAAAATGTATTTCATAGCAAAAGCAAAGGACATCCTGACCAAACAAGTAACCAGCTCACAGACACTGCTGTGGTTTCTGCATACACAGGCAATGATACGTTTGCAACAGGCAAAGGCTTGCCAGAGTCTGCTCATATCTATCCACCTTTGTTCTCTTTTTCTCTTTCAAGCCAACATCTGTCCATGTTTTGCACTGGTAGAGAAGGTCAAGAAGATGATAAAAATACATTAAACTCAGTAATTAAAAGATGCACCATTTCCAATCATTGTCCGCCCCATCTAATGCCCCTTAAATTCAAAGTTACACCACTTCCCTAAAACACTATAGAGAGCAAGTCTGGGAGCATTTGTTATCCCAAGTCTTAGGCACATTCCTTATAGATTGCTTTGGGCAGCAGCAAAGCTCTTCAGAAAACACTTGGCCTCCCCAAGCTTTCAAGAATTAAATATATCATAATAGTCTGTATCAACATATTTACCCCATTCGGATTTCCAGCAACCTTTATTTTTCTCTACAATGCATAACTACCTCTCTGTTTCAAACCAGCCTGCTCCATCTTCTGTACTCATGCAATAATTTCATCTGAATATTAAACTGAGAGTCCTAACAAAAGAGACACCCAAACCCAGGCACAGATTTGTTTTGAGGCAGCCATATGTCATTGTATGGCTTAAGCAGGACGGTTCCTTGCACTGTCCAACCAAGTGTTGCACTCTTGGGGGAACTGTCTCCATCTCCTTATTTTGCTCGTTCAACACACTCCATACATTTTCCGAGAGAAGCTTTTCCTGTCATCTGCACAAAGACAGGCATTGTAACCCCCCCGCCAGCCTTTGCGACCCACCACTGGCAGGTTCTTCAGACGCCTCAGAAGGGACAATTGTCACTGCTGGAGAAGTAGATGCAAAGACTCATTGTTTCCCCAGGGCCATCTGCTAGGCTGGGTAAACTAAACTAAAAAGACAATAAAACTAACTTCTAAGCAGAATCATTCTGTGGATGATTCCTCATCATTTCTTACAAAATTCCCTCCTCTCTGTTTGCATTGGGAAAGAAGAGCTATAATGCAAGGCTGCTGTGTTTACACAACAGACATCTAATGCTTGGCCTTCATTTTCTCCATTCATCTTTTGCCAGTTATGCGGCCCCTGCTTTAAACAGAGGCATCCTCTCCTCATATATTCCTCATTAGCAAAGTCATGAAAAGGAACCTAGTTCTGTTATTCCTGCTCTTGGGACCTTTTGTCCTTACCAGGCAGATAGGTACAGAAAGCTGAGAAGGGCCCAAACGTATATTGGCCAGTGGCAGTTCTAATAATAAACACAAAAGCCAAAGTTAAAAGAACTCTTTTTCTTTTGCTCAAAGTTCATTGTTTCTCCCCACAAAACAGATGAGGTAACAATTCAGTTGCAAGGAATTACCTCCAACCTGCACATTTTAAGTCACTACGTGTAAATCCAACCTTTACTAGTGCTGAGCTGTAACCTCTTCCCAGATCAGTGCCACTAAGGATCACTGGAGCCACTGCAGCAACCACCACATCGTGTGCTCAAGAGTGTGTCCGAATCTGGACCAGCAGGAGCCTAGGGTGGGGAAGGCTTATTAAATATTTCATAATAGAAAACTATTTCTTTCCTGATTAATCTGAATTTGGACATTCCAAACTTAATTGGCTTCAACTCATTTGGGATTTTCCACAAATTAGGCCATGGAAAAGCTCACAAAACATTACACCTCCGCATTAGTAATGTAGTTTCAAAACATCTTAATATCAAATACTGTATGTTTTATTCTAATAGCAATCAGCCACAGATCTATGTAAGCCTATTTATATATGTAATAACAGAAAAGGCAAAAAATATGTAAAATAAGCATGCTTAAAAATCACTTCAGAGTCTCCTTATTAAAGCAACCATATCCTTTTTCTTCAGGTTCAAAAACGCATTGACTAATTGCCCCAAACAGACCATCATACACCTCCTACAGATATGACATCTTTTTTCCATGTACCTAGTGGAAAATTAAGTGACTTATCTGAGCTGTATGTTTTTTTAAATCAATTTCATTTGTTGATGTGCAATCTGAATGTGTTGCTATATATATTTATTTATATTATTTTGACTTTTTTCTAAGTTAAAAGGTCTCATTGCATGGGGTATTAACAGTGAGAAAGGAAAAGGTAGTGAGAGAGTAATGGGAAACCTAAGATTACAGAATTTTCCAATTTGCTCTCATGTATATTTTTTTTAGGACTCGGGGACAGAACCCAGAGTCTTTGAATTTAAAGGGAATTAGGTTGGGCAGACAACATTTAAACAAGCTGCATCATCTGCTTATCAAGTTTAATGCTTTATTAAAGTCCCGCTGACCTTTTCCATCAACACTTCTGTGCTTGGGTAAGGAAGCATGACTCAATGGAAAACATTACTAACTGCTACTTAGGTGCAGCTTTTTCACATCCATACCCTGTGATTCTACAGGTCTTCCTCCACTCAGGTTCCCATCAAATCTATGCCAGACATTCGGTGTTATTGACTAGATTCACCTAAGCCATGTAATAATTCCAGCTCTGCAGAAAAATGATGTGCACAGTTCTAAATATAACCTCCTGCCCATAGCACACTTCCACCAGCCTAAACTGGTAAGCTCATTTACATGATCCTTTTACATTAAAGGCAGTAAAATATACAGTTTTTACCTGGGCAAAAGGAGGTAAAGTTCACCTTTTTTACAAATAGACAACTGAAGCAGATAGAAACTTCTGCACATCAGACTCTAAGCCCTACCTCACATTCAGGGACTTAATCTTTAAAGACTTTTTTGATTACTTACCTAATATTACCAAAGGAGTCTAGGCAACTGAATCTTAGGTTTTGATTAGTGCACTAAACATTGGACAAACTGTCTTGTGAGGTATTACTGCGTTATGTTGGGGCACTTCCTTGTTTTGGAAGGAAGAAATGTGTTTCTCTATCACCCGATGCTTGTAAAGCTGGTTTAATCAGCGTAGAAGTATTTAAGGAACAAAAAAGGAAATCTTATCTAACCAGAATATCACAATATTTCTGACAGTGGTCACAATGTCACCATGATGCTTCCTTTACAGGATGCCTTTGTAATTGCTCAGTTTCCTTATGAATCATTACATGGCAATTTCCAAGCTAGGGCTCTTATCTCGAAGAATAAATGACAGTCCAAAGTACGTTTACTTTTTCAAGGTGAGGATTTCATAATGCTCATGAAATCAGTTTGGAAGACCTACAGAAGACCTACTGAAAGTATTAAAAAAAAAAAAAAGGCAATAAGCACAGGATGACGTTATAAACATAAGCCAGCAAGAACCACAAAGCCAAGTAACATAAAAATATTTTATCGATTGCTATAGCGCAAAATAGCATTAGTGCTCCATTAATTTCTCTTGGGAAAACATAATTCTAATCACCCTTCATGAAAGGGCTTCTGAAATAGAATACAGGACACTTTTCTTTGCCAGTTATATCAAGATTGAATAGAGATACCAGACTGAAGGAAAAGGATGCGATCCTCAACATGGTCTCAGTAAGACCAGGAAGTCCTTTTTAGATCCAGAGCCACCCATTTTGCTTGAGTACCACCAAACTACCTCCAGTTTAGTTAACTGCCTCAGGGAGGAAATCACAAGCAAGGCCAAATACCAGCACCAAACTGCAGTTTCCTTTCCTCTACCCCTGTACAACAGAGGACGGAAATTATGAGATCCACACCCATAACTATGGAAGGAATCTTAAAATGCACAGGCTGTAATTCAACTTAAAGGCAGTAGTTAAGATGCAAAATGGAAGTGACACATTACAATTAAAGGAAGACTAGTAAAAGCTATCCTCACACTAAGCCCTTTCCAAAAGTGCAAAGACTTTTCTTTTTATACTAAGTCTAAAAACGGATAAACTACAGGCAGTGCCTATTATGCAATGTTCTTCAATAGCCTGCCTTTTTCGGAATCAAGCTAACGGGCTAAAACCATACAAATACTGTTCAAAGCATTCCAAAAACACCCCATATTTTGTCAAGTATCACAAAAACAAGTTTAGCATTTATTTTTATGGACTATAATTTAGAAAGCAGCTAACAATACAGTTCCCTTTTTTATTTGTTTGTGATCACACGTTACTTCTATCCACTTTTTACCCCCTGCTCCCTCCTCCGAAAAATAATTGATTGTAGGTTCAAAAAAATATTGTGGAGACCTAACTGAGCCTTTTAAAAATAATAATAAACTTTGCCTATCTAAATGAAATTGTTAGCAACTACAGCTTTATAAGAGAGGGAAGGGAATAATAACTTTTTAATCCACATAAAAAGCTTTCTACATACAAAAGTAACAGATTTGGGGTATTTTACCTGTGATGACTGATTTGTTTTGTTTTGGAGAGAAACCTTTTCAGCGGTGTTGTTCTTATGTTCCATATTGCCAAGGTCTAACAACTGTAATCTAGCTACTAAAATAGAGGAAAATATAATCTGTAGTCTTAAAATTTTCATTCAAATTCTCCTATAAAAAGTGGGAACCGCATAAGTTAAGTTAAAAAATTAAACCCAGAAATATATTGATTCCTCCTACAGACGCAGCCCACAATAGGGAATAAAAGACATAAATAAGAAGCCCTACTTTCATGTTCTGTAGTGCCTCTGATCTTCCTAATAGGCTAAAAATTACTACAAGCCATATATACTCATTATATGCAATTTGAGCTTGAAGAATGCCTGAGAAAGTCAGAAAATGTAGTATTGAATCCTCCGCTTAGACCCTGGACACAAAGAGTGTATGTAATTCAGAGCACTGAGGCTAAGCAGGAGCTAACTTAGGTGCCCGTAACGAACACCCTGGAAGCCTTCACTTCCCTCTGTTAACTATGTGGTGATAAAATGTCCCAAATTAGGTTTTGTTAAAAAAAAAAAAAAAAAAATCCACAGAAGAGGTACGTAAATGCTGCAGGAGCTTAAGTGCTCAAGTTAAATAGAGAGGTATCCGGCAAAAGCAGAGCTCAAAATAGAACACAGCTGGGAAGCAGGATTTGGCTGTAAGCTATGAGGTGTTTTTAGAAGGTGTCAGACAGAAAGAGAGGAAATGTCAGAGCTCTCAGGGGAATTGAGATCCTCAGCAAGGCAAAGATCGAAGTTACTGTCAAGGGAAGGAGTAAGCACTGAGACTTGCAGTTACACCAGCCTGAGAGCAGTTCCTAGTGGCTGGTCTCAAAAGGAAGGACTCAAGTGGCACTGCGGAGGCTCTGCAGCGGCTGCGCCACAGAGCTGGAGACGGAGAAGGCAAAGGAGCTGAAAAGAGAAACAAGCAGAAAAAGAAAGCAAACACGAGAAAACGAGACGCCTGGGGAAGCTCTGCAGTGGTAAAGAGAGAGAAGAAACAGAGCCAAGAGGACCTGGGAAGAGGTAATTAGAAAAGCTTAAAAAAAAAAGTATGGATTTGACAACAAAATATGTTTTCCCCCTTCCCCCCCAAAATAAAAAAGGTATTCAGCTCCATTCCCTCATCCTGACTTTATTTTTAAGTCTGTTAAGACTTAACTATGCTCTTTCAAAGTGTAACGAATTCCCTTTTTGACAAAGATGACCAAAGCGCTGCAGGTTTAGGTTTGGAAGAAGATTCCAGTCACATCTTGCTGCCGACACATTCAGATTATGAACCTGCCACTCCTTAGAAGCGGGAGCCTGACTCACAGGAGGCGGGTGAGAAACTAAACCAGACAACACAAGGCGGGCAAGCCTCCCTCATCCCAGCGGCCGCATCACTTACCTTCGTTAGGCTGTGCGGTCAAAGCCTCGTAACCCAAGCACGGAGGAGCCCCGAGAGTCAACGGCATGTGGGGGTACCTGAGAAACACCCTGCCCTGGCGCTCCCAGGCCCCTCTCAGCAGAGCCCTGAGCCCACCAAGGGCTAAGCTGCAGCAGCACAGGGGAGCCCAGGGGTGTAAGGGCAGGTGGGAGACCCCAAATACCTGCTCAGAGGAGCCCATAGGGAGACCTGCCATGTCTAACCACACACACATATGCACACGCACATGTATGTTGTATGCAAGTTGTGGGTGCCTGCCAAGACAACACTCTCAGCCTTGCTCCTGGCTCGACCTGGGGCCGCGGAGCTGCAGCAGTCTTGCCCCACCACGCAGCCAGGCTCAGCCTCCTCCCCAGGCAAGTTTTTGGGGTCTGCTCAGCCTCTTTAATGCAACTGAGTAGAAGGGAAAGCAACACCACACAGCTTTCCACCACTTCATGGACCACAGATCAAGAGCTCCAGGCTTGCCTTTAAGCAATGCCCACATGTTTGGCTACTAAAGCTGCAAAACAGGAGATAAGCAAATCTCCTCTGATTCCTGCACACGCGGCAGCTCAGTTACAGAAAACACGCGATACATCGAGCTGGGACGTAGTTGTGGGTCACCCGTTCCTGAAGCTACCAGGCCTTTGGCTCATGACAGAAATACTGTTTTACAGCCACTGCAGTTTTCTCAAAGTGTAAAAATACCAATGTTTTTGGTATTTGGTTCTAGCGCAGTTTTTCAGAATTGATGTTGTTCAGAGTTTGTTGTCCTCTTCAGTTCATATACCTTTATACAGCAAAGACTAAATTTCACAGGGGAAAAGGCAGACAAATTCTGCCTAGAAATATGGGTGGAACTCAGCTTACATCAAGAACAACAACACTCTCCCACCAGGGTCCTCTTCCTGATTTATTTTTGTTATGCTCTTTCAGCTGAGCACTGCCAGAACAAACTGCAAGGTACAGAGCCTTCTTGGGAAGATGGATGACAAAAATGGGAGGAAGGGATAAGTAACAGGGCTGCTGCTTTCCATCCCGAGAGGTTTTGGAGTCTCTCATGCTCCCTTCTCCTCACAACCGTCAGTTTGTTGCAGTTCAGAGAACAGGGGTGGAACATGGGGAAAAAGGTAGGCAAGTAGGTAAATAGGCAGAAATAGGGTATTTCTGTCTCAAATACTGGTTGTCTAGTTTCCAAAAACTAACGGCAGTAACAGCTGAAGGAAAAAGATTAATCTATTTTAGGCACGGCGCTGTGAGAATAAAGCACCAGTCAGAAGGAATATTTGTCTTTGGCTCACAGGATTCTCAACATGCTCCAGTTTGTGCACCAAAGCCGAGCAGTCTGAGTTTTTCAAAATAGCCTGAAATTAATTCAGGCAGGACACAAGCCACAGTTTAGCATCCTAGTTATTCAATTTGGGACAACACTGAGAGCAGCTGCTGCGGAGCAGGATCTCTGAGCTTATCACTAAATTGATATCACGTCCCAAGGGGCTCCTACTATCATCTACATGCAGAAGTAAGAGCCAATTAAGGAAAACCGTTATTCCCTCCTCTTTTCCCTCAGCCCCTCAAGCCTTAGAGTTAACATCCCTTAAAAAAAATCCTATTAGTAGTTAAATTAAACTTGTATGTCTTACTTCAGACAGAGATTATGCAGTGAAACAAGCAAAGAGTATTCAGTCTTCTGGAAAATATGTATCATGTGCTTAGCTTGAACAAACAAAATATAATCTACTTTTTTTTTTGCAGGACACCAACTGAGACATGGGTGCCAAAGACAGATTTGAGAGACTTGTAGGTTTGGATTAAGATTTATATCCCACAGTCAAGCCCTTACCCCCTTATTTGCAATTGAAAACACACACACAAAAAAAACAGTTAGATAGGTTTTCTTAGTTAATTTGCTCTAGTTTGCCAAGTGTATCTGCTTTTTCACTTTTCAAATAAATAAATCTCTCACAAAATCATGCAATTATTACCTACCTGATTGCCCACCTGAAAAATATGTCTATGAGAATGTGTTCAAAAGTAAAGGCAAGAACTGAATCTCCTCCTGACAACTTTTAAGTAAGGTAAACTGTGACAAGGAAGTAATTCCTGTATTTACAAGAAATCCTTTAATGGATCTCTTGAAAAGAATGTTGCTTAGAACTGGAAGCTACATGGACTACAAAGCTAGCATTATTTAAAATCAGGTTTGTCAAATACAGCAATCATATGTTTAGTTTGAGTGGTACAGATCTACTCATCTTGCTGTACAGGTCCATACTCATCCACTATAGCTTAATGATACACCGGAGATGGAAAATCAGACCAAATATAGCTATGCATGTGAAGAAAATTAAAAATAAAGGAGAAGGACACCTGAGGATGGAAGCTCAAGGAGGAGCACTGCACTGACGGGGGCTCAGTCACTGTGTTGTTGTGAGGCTGGGGTAGTGCCAGAGGTTTTAAAGCAGCTGCAAACCTATACACCACACCAGCAATGATAAACCTTGTGATATTCACTGTTTTCCTTAGAGGCTCAGTTTCTAACACTGTGAGACAAGGGGAAAGCCTCAGATCTTCTAAAACTAAGTAACCAACTTTGCATACATCTGTTCTCTGTGCTGTAACTCGATTCAAAGAATCACTAGTTTAGAATTATTTAAGGCCTCACCAATGTGTTGCAAACCCCTGTGGCTATTTAACAATCTCAAATAGCGAGTTTTGACCATTGGCCACATTGCAGCTGCATCCAAACCAGCTTCCGGTTCCCTGGACTAGAGCACTGCAGAATTATTTGGCCCCAGTCCAGCAGAAGCAATCAGAGCAATCCTAACATTGCAGCCACCTGCTCTTCACGTGAAAAGCGCATGAGAATTAAAGCAGCCATATAGAAACATACACCTCCCACCTCCAGGATTGGAGAGCAGGTCCTACCCACAACCATATGTTCTCCTCTTTTTGTAACCAGCAAACACACAAAAGTAAGGCTTAATTCAGTGTAGTGACACTGCAGTATTTTTCTTAAAACACACAATATCCTTTGAAAGACTGATATTAATAGGGGACTAGTCAAGGATGACAGATGTGATGAAACATACAATTAAGGCCTACTACCCTACAAAAATATAATCCCATATAAACAGCACTTTTAGAATGGAATATATCTATACAGAGAGATATACTAGGAATAGTGCTTAGAATCAAAATAGCCCAAGAAGATCTTGGACACAGGAAAACCATTGATGCAACAGACAGGAACGCCATTCTCAGGGTCAGAAGAGCTGCCTGTCAAGAAGATCAGACCTGGAGCATTTATGACTGCAAAGATAAAAATCCCAGATCAAGCTAAGTTGAACAAGTTCCAGCACATCAACTGAACCACAGCAAACACAAAGCAAAGTCACTTAGCTTAACCTCACGCCGCTGTGAGCTAAAGTAAAGATAAATTACCTCACAGCAAGGTAAGAGCATGCCTGTATAAATTACTACAGCCCAGGAACTCTGTGCTGGCGTCTCAAAGAGCAGCAACAGGATATGGAGCCCAGTCCTCAAGTCACTGACCTGAACAGGCAAAACAGCCCCAATGCAGCTTTTATGAGTTGGACGCACACAGAACAGGCACTGCTGAAACCATGAAGGAATGACCCATTTTGACCCATCCGACCGGGAGATGTTGTTGCTCAGTGAACATAATGGTAACACTCGCAAAAAATGAGATGGGAGACAGGTGAATCAGGGATAAAACTGGGGCTTACCGCTCAGGGGTCTTTCCTTTAAGTATTGAGATTGTTGTTCAGCTCCATTAATCCACTAGTGTCACCAGGATCAGGGAGATTTCAAGAGCAGAGCTGTAAAATAAAGCAGAGGTTTTCCAGTTAATAGATCTGCAGACAAATCAGTGATACACTGCATGTCTCAGGTGGTTATATTGAAGTTTCCTGGAACAAAATCCCTACAATATTCCTACAATATTCCAAAATTCTTGTGATGGTATAAGAGAACTACACTTAATCTTTTAACATTATTTTAGACAGAAATTTAGGGTGCTGTCAGGTATAGATTATGTCAGCAGTTCCAGTATGGCTTTTTTGGTTCTTCATGATAAACTTACACTTCTGTTTTCCCCACAACCACAGAAAAAAAATGAACTCATTTGCTTCATAAAATGACATCAAATAAAATTCCTTTTTCTCAGAAGCAGGACAACATCACTGTGAGACTCTTCCCTAAAACACAGTGGTACCAGGCATCACCCTCGCATTGCTGCATCACAGAGTCATCCCTACCTAAATACTTCCCGCCCTCTGATGCCTCAGCTCAGACTTCACAGCCACCCACCCAAAAACAAAGCCCTCTTCACAGCTCCTCCAGTAACTCTCTCCAATTTGCCCTTGAAAAGCTCAGGGATAATCTGGCCTTCCCTGTGGTTGTAGGTAGTTCAGTATTTCTACCAAATCGATCCACTTTGCTCTGAATCGCTTCACTTTGTATGGCTGAAGCACTCAGTTAAGCAAGGAATTAATAACAACATAAAAGCCAGTATGCCAGAGGATCTGTGGGGACTCGAGGCACATCAGAAGGAGGACTTAGCAAAGCCTAACAACATTCTTAACAACTACTTCCTTGCTTCATGCATAATACAGTAAAACCCCTTTAACAGGATTTAAAAAGCAGGGAATAAAAGCATCAAGAGAACAAAAAACAGGTAACTCTGCTGAGACCTCAGGTTCCTTTGACTGCACGTGTGACTGACGGCTTCGGGATGCCCCCAGAATCCTTCATCAGAAGGATGTCATGGCCTCTCGTCATCTCACACGAATCTTCACCAATTTATTACAGGAGTTTCTAACGTTTCCAAGCACGGAGTAGCGTGAGGCGGTTCCTCACTCGCGCCCCGCTCCCAGCACCAGGCTCACGCCACAAGCAGAGATCTCCCCTGTAAGGCAGCCATGCCAAAGCAGGCAAGCACAGCCCCTGTCAGACACTTTCCATGGCTAGAACGACCTCCTCACGTTGCTTAAGCCACGCTTAACTACCAGCCTTGTGTTCTGCCGCCCCGTTCCAGAAGCTTGCAGGCAGGCAGGAGAGGCCGAAGCTGAAGCAGTGCCTTCCTCTTCCTCCAAGAAGCTACAAGTAGCCTGCCCAACACCCACCCACATGCCCTTCAGATTTTGGGGGGAAGCAGAATATGATACCATTTGGGTTTGAAATAAATTACTTTTTTCTCTTCTAAACCTAAAGAGCTGAAAGTCCTAGTGGTATTTTTGTTCCCTGTACATTGCTTGCTATCTCTCCTTGTGTTTGCTCGCCCTGTTTCACACGTTCTGAGCATTTACATTCCAGCAGGGAACAACTGCAGCTCAGTTACAGGTTGCTTTCAGTGGCCCAGTGCAGTTTTTTTTTCCCTTTTATATACACCACAAAAGACAATTACACACGCTTTTATAATTATCCTCAATATCCTATGCTATAGCCTCAGTCTATTCACAGGATGAATCGCAAATTATTTCTCTCTTTCTCAAACTGTTTTGCTCTGAAGTTCTGCCTTTGCAGGAGCAGTCACCACGTGCTAAAATCACTAGGCTGGGACCTTCAGCTAAAACACAAATCACGTATAAAGCATCCTGCTGTACTTAAACAGCAGAATGTGCATTAGGAAGCAACATGATTTTGCCCCATTTGCAGCTGTGGATGTCTGAACACCACTACAGGGCTCCGATGCTCACTCCGTGGTTTCTGTAGCTTGCACAGCTTTAAAGGCAGAAGTGTAAGTCTATAGGGCAGAAATCGAAGTCTGTAGTGCTGAGACTTGCTAATACAAGGTGACCTTTTCCTGTACAACAGTTGATGACATCTGTCTCTGCCTAAAACTAACTTAACTGCACATTAATTCACACTAGGAAGTGAGTTAATGAACTTGCAACAAATGCAGCAATTGTTACAAAGTTATAAGGATGTTTTCAAAAACATAAACTCCTTCCTGCCTAGGTTACTCACACATTTCCTGCAACAAACATTTAAACATACTATTTTTCCATCTCCAGCCTCTATAATTTTCACAGCCATAAGGGTCTGATCCAAAACTCATGGATGTCAGCGGAAGAGATAAACGCGATAATAAATGAGGAAAATACTCTGGTTGTAAAAGGTCTGTTCTGAGCAGTTTAGTACCTGGCTTTAGCAATCTGTAATGACATGAACAGAAACAGAGAACAAAGACACT
>JAWLRI010000144.1:5326514-5336867 GCA_034781795.1 Crypturellus tataupa
AGGTCTGTTCTGAGCAGTTTAGTACCTGGCTTTAGCAATCTGTAATGACATGAACAGAAACAGAGAACAAAGACACTTGAGCTTGAGCCTTGGCAGATCTCATAAGGAAAGACGAGACTGATTTTAGTGCAGCCGTAGTAGTTCACTGTGTACTTAGCATCACTCCCTCCCTTCATGCACTGTATCCTATTTATGTGCCAGCAAAATAACAAAACCCCAAATTCTCCTTTAAAAACAGATTGTTTGGAAAAAGAGACTGGAAAAAATTACATCACTTCATCCTGTCTACTCTTACCTTCAACTTTTTTCTAGCCTGCTCTTGCCACTACGTGAATGCACACCCCTTACGATCCTGCAGCTGAATGCAGGGTTTGCGTGCGTATACGCAGCTTATGCAGAAGTTCACATATTTGTGAATGTCTCTCTTCCAGAGCTGTGTATATACCTATTTCTGAGCAGAGTCCCACCCACTGATGTGTATCTGTACACTGATAAGTATCCTTATTTATTTGTTCTCTATGCAGCTTTAGCTAGAAAATAACCAATGTGGGTTTTCAGAATTTTTCTCAAGAAAATTTGTCATTATCAGGTCACGTTAAAAAAGGAAAGCAGCCAACAGGTCTAAAGAAAGAAAACATAATATTTTGATAAGCCTTCTTGTTGTTTGTAAAGAATTCCTGAATAACACACTCTCCAAGACTGCTACCAACTGTTTCCACTTTCACTGAAATTAAAAGCAAATCTCAAGGGTAGCAACACTCCTGTCCCTCAAACAAATGATCATAATAATTCACTGTCATGCGTTGTCTCCTTTTTATGCTTCATTTTCCTTAAGCAATGAAAAGCCCTCATTTCTATTCCTCATGCGTTACAACAATTCTCTGTATTAAGGTTTATATTCACATTACAGAGTAAAAAAAAAAAATCACACGGCAAAACCCACATCCCTTCCCCAAGGCAGAATCACCTTTGATCATGCTGTATTTATGTGTGACTGGCGCAGACCTCGGAGCCCTGGGTAAAGTCAAGTTTCCATCACAGACATACCAGCCGTATTTAGGACCCCCCAGCTTTCATCTACTTCATTCTTGGCTGCTAACCGAAAATGTCCGGTGCAACAACCTAGGGAACCCTTCATAGCTCAGGCATGAACCAGGACCAACGGGAAGGCCAAATGCTTGGCCCAGGCTCTGTTTGCCCACAGCCACTTGTCCCGGTTGCCACCTCGGAATCACAGAGGGGTTGAGGTCGGAACGGACTCTGGAGACAACCTTGTCCCACTCCACCGGCTCAAGCAAGGTCACCTAGAGCACGTGGCACAGGATCCTGTCCCGATGACTTCTGGACATCTCCGAGGAAGGAGGCTCCACAGCCTCTTCGGGTGACCTGTTCCAAGCCTGTGAATTCGAGTGGAGATGATGATCTGTACCAAGAAATCAGCAACACTCCGAAGCCTGAACAACTACTACAATGTCTGTCATATCCTTTCACTTGGGAAGTTGAAAAACGAGTACAACTCTCACCACTCAACAGACGCACATAGCAAGGATGTCACCGTGCTACAGGCCACGTCGCATTTTTCCCCTCATGATACAAGCTGCCAAAAATAGATGTGGGAAACCAAAAATACCAAATGAGTTTTGTGGCATTTGTTTTCTTTACTTAAAAAGGGAGGGAAGGAGGAAAGGGAAAAAAAAATAGTGCAATACATTTAATTTAGAACTATCTGGAAAAGAAGGATCAGCACCAAACCATCTGAAACAAGGACAAGGTTTTTACAGTATTCCAAAAGCAAATCACCCAAAAATATAGAACAGTGTCAAACCCAGGGAATGACAGAATGTACATTTACTTTCTGCAAACACCGTCGTTAGACACAACAGACATAGATATGTATTAATCAGACATATCTACTAATTAGACACATTCTCTGTCTTCTATTTAATCCACAGCCAACCACCAGAGAATAAGGGATCTGAACAGCCTACAGATACTCTTGTCCCATGCTCGATCTCTAACAGCTTGCTTTTCATCAAGAAAACATCCAAAACGCAAGGACATGTTTCCAAAATGTATCATTATGTGAATTTAAGAAATACGCTCTTCCTCAAACCTAATGACTCCTTTAAAAGCAGGAACATTAAATCCAAGCAGAAGACAAATGCCTCGTTCTTTAAAGCAAGCTGCTGGTCTGAATTAAGGGAAAAAAAGTAAAACCATTTTGCTCAGTTGAGTTTGTAAGTTTAAGAAATGTTTCTGGACAGGAGTTTTGAAAAATGATCTTTTCAATGTTTGTATGAAACCAAGGTGATCTAAACAAAGAGGCCTTCTTCTCTGTGGGTGCCTTTTCTCATTAAAAACAGGCCATCCAGTTGAAGAGCTGCAGGGTGAAGGAAAATATATCACTGGTGCTCCAACTTTATATGCTATTTGCTTAATACTTAATTCTTCAAAGCTGTCAAAGTATGAACCTCTCAGCATTTTAAAGCCTCAGCAAAAAAAGAACCAACATCCATAGATACCTTAGGGCTATCAAGGGGAGAGCTGGCTTGTAATCAAGGTGCCATGAAAGCCTTCTACAATGGACAATTCCCATACACATGTAGTTCAAAAAACCATACCTGTATCTCTATCTTTCCAAATGATCATTTTGATTGGGGCTCCCCACATGTCCAACATGGGCTCCTTTTGTCTCTGGGAAAAGTACCCGCTACCAGCAGAGCTACTGCATCCCTGCAGATGACTCAGTGAGTGGGCCTCATGCCACCTTTTGTCACTCAGGACTAATAAAAGAGCTTTGGCTACACCAAAAACACAACTCAGCATCTCTGGCGCCGGTTAGAGAGCCATGAGGACAGCTTCGCGTGCGTGCCGACTGGGGACCATCTGCAATGTTTTGTGCCGATGGATCCCAAGGCCTTATCCGCAGCCAGCCCTTTCTACTGCGGATGAAAAACAGGAAGGTTAGATCCAGCAAAGTATCATTCAGCAATTGGCCTTTTCTAGAAAAAGCTCCAGCAAACAAATTATAAACTTTGTGCAACGCCACCTCCAGCGCTGCACGCACATTTTATAAGCACCTCGATATTTTTATTCTTATATCAAATCAAAACATATCAAAAATACAGGTAATCAATTTTGATACATTCCACATCTTAAAATAAGTATTTAGTCATGTTATCAAACAGTGTTCCCCACCTCACAGCTTCCCCTTTGATTCCAACTTCCAGCACTCCAACAACAGGCACAAACTTACATTGCACCTCACCATGTTTGTGGCAACAAGCAGCGGACGCAGGCTATAAAGTTAATTACAGCTCCACAATTAAGAGCTGCGGTATCTGCAAAGCGAAGGCGCTGACAGCAGCACATTTTGACTCATCACTTGGGAACTCTGTCTCCCTGTCCAAAAGCAAACAGCTCTGAACACGGACAGTTAAAGTCTGGAAAGTCGAAGCAATGACATAAGCAGATTTCAGGTTCAAGCAGTCAGGAAAATCCAGCTCTGACAGGTAGGCAGATGCCGCTCCAGGAAGCTCTGCCTTCGTCCGGACAATCCCTATCCCAGTTTCGTTAGCAGATGCTCTTCATAGGGAAGTAGGCCACTCTTGGTGAAAGCACAAGCCAACATTTCAGTAACGCATCGAATTTCCTACTTCAACACACAGCAGCCACAGGAGTCTCATCTTAGAAAATATCCTAACCAGATATCTGCTCCGAAATAAAATAATTTGGATGGAGACAGAAGAAATTGGTATATATTTCAGGGCTTGCGGAAATGGAAAAAATAAAATCATGATTGCAGGTTACCACTGACAGATTAACTACCAATTCCCTTGGTTTTAATGGCTTGTTGAAGAAACTGTCCTGTAAGCAATCATGGTTTTATTTTTAAGCTATGGTTCTTCTTCCCTGGAAATTAATTCAATTTGCATACTTGTCTTTTCCCACAGGGTGACCATTAAGGAAGCTTCTCTCTTAGCAATTATCACACTAAAAACAACACATTCAAGAGAATATTTTAGGACAACTTTGCTGAGGGAAATATTGTTTCTAGATGTATTAAGTGCAATCAATAGTTTCCTTGGACATAGGTATCTGCAGAAGCCAGTGGGGCAACCTCCTGTTTTGCTCTGGCTGATTCCAAAAGGAAAGCCAATTCCCACCGCTTAGCAATTCCACACTGCCTCTGCACAGCACTGATTCACGCCAGCCTTGAGGGCCTGCCTTCCCTTCCGGCACCAGTGTGGTGTTTTGAGACTGTATTGGGCTGAGGGCTGCTTCTCCTTTCATTTTCATTCTGAGGAACATATGTCTCCCAGTTTTAAGACATCTGGATGCTTTTACTTTCTGATCGCTAATTCTGTTACCCCAGAACTACCAAAGTTCCCTCCCAAGTTCACAGTTCCACTTCCTTGTTTTTTCTTTAAGTTTTCTCCCATTTTTAATGTCCTGCTCCTCACAGCTCTGCCCTCATGCTCTTAGCACCATAATTCTAGAGGATCTTTCATTATCTCCTTCCCACCCACAACATTCTAAAAATAACAATGGATAAATGATTTTGCCCCCAGCTGCTGCGCAATTTAATTTCAAGATCTTTTTCTCAGCCTGTGCAGAACTGATATGTGTGGCTTTCCCTTCCCAACCCCGTCGCTGTTCTGCGGAGAGCTCAGCCCTCTGAACTTGTGCTTCGTGAATATCCGTCCCTTCTGAGGTCTCCTTCCACCTGCACAGCTTCACTGCTTCAAGCAGAGCCATGTCTAGACCACTGCTGTTTTCTCTTTTGCCCCCAAGTTGCTGGGTGCTTTTGAGGAGAACCAAAAACTCTCGCCACTCCAGGGCCACTAACCATTTCTCACTCTACAGATGGATGTCTTCAATGGGCTGCTCCTTCCTCCAGCCAGCAAGCAGACAGCAAGCCCAGAAAAGGACAAAGATTGATTTTTACCACTTCATGATGCCTTCAAGCCCTAACCCTCACAGTTTAAGATAAACCAGCTGCTCCAGAGCTCTAATTCATCAACCTCACTAGCAGGTCCCAGGTGGAGGTCACCAGGGTACATGGTGCTCTGGCTGCACTCCCCTCAGGCTGCCCTTGTCGTGGCAGCGAGGAGCACGGAGTTGCCTGCAGGAGCAGCCGAATTTTCATTTTTTATTTTTACTTGCCACATACATTCCCTGAAACTTTTTCAACTGCTACACGTACAAGTCAGGTCTCGCAGACCCCTTTTCCTGAGGCAGGATCACCCACGATCTGACTGACCCGGGACGGGAGGGCTGCGCTTCCTCCCCAACGCACCGCTCTCCAGGCCAACCCAGAGCCACTTCCCTTCCCGCTTCCAGCACCTTCCCACTTAAAACTCCCCCTGGACACCTGTCCCAGACACAAGTTTCCAGAGCCAGAGGTAGGACATGGCAGGAGCACAGCAGGAACACAGCTCACACGCAGCTGAATACATTTGTACACTCGGGGGAGGTCCATGCAGAAAGGAGCAGCCTCGCTGCGCTACCTGCCAGGCACCCCACGAAAGGGAGATGGGTTTTAGCCTTAGCTCCTTCGGGGGCCATCCAGCCTCACCACACGCACTCTGGCGCAGGGGGCTGTTTTGCTTCTCGGCTCCTACGCAGCAGAGCAGAAACCTCCCTCCCAGCAGCCGCTCATCCCCCAGGCCGCGGCCACCCTCCCAAAGACCCGAGCGGGCCCCTGCACCCGCTGAAAAGCAGCACGATTTCCTGCTTGTGCAGAGAGGCCGCGCGTGATGACTGCTTTCTGACAGCTCCAGTTACATCCTACCAGCTTATTTTTGGCAGCACGCTCATTTTATCCAGTACATTTTCGGGTAATTGCTCATTTCACATCCAAGCCTGCGGGGTGCTAAAGACCCCTATTCTGACAGCACCTGCACATGTCCCTCTCTACTGATAACCGGGCTACTTTTGCTGCCCAAGAGAAACACAAAATATTTCCAGAGGCACACTCACTCAATACATTAATTGCATATTCAATCCAAAACGCTCTCCAGGTTCAATACAGCATGAGCATCCAAAACTCTCACTGCAGACTCATTCACTACAGGGGCTTTCGCGTGTGCCTCTTCCTGACCGTATTTCACAGCGCTGTCTTTTTATAGAGCACGTAAACAGGACACATCCTTCTGGTCACACCACACTGCTCGCTCCCGGCCTGTGTTTCCTCTTGGGAACACAGAGTTGTAACCTCCCGCTGATATATTAAGCACAGAACATTGTGGACACCGTGACGCAGACATCACTAATTTTACTAAAACAGAGAGGGCTCTATTGGGTCAAACTAACTAGTTTGGGTACGTGGCAAAGCAAGGGGGCACATTTCCATCATCCTTATCAAAAGGGGGGCAGTAGGAAAGTCTTCTTGTGTTTGCACTGGAAGTTCCTCTCTCCCCAAAATTTATCTTGCTTTCCTCTGGGCAGGTCACTCACTCACATGCCAGAACGAGGCCAGCGCTGTGTTAAAAGTCATTTCTATGCCATTATATTACATACTGTTTTTCTCAAAGCACATGTCCCAAAATTTTTCATGCCGAGTGTTTGCCTTGGGCTGATTAAAAAAATCATTAATTTCAGCTAAAACTGTTCAGCTACTGCCAAGAAAAAAGGCTAAGAGAAAAATATGTTATGCATAAGTCAAAGAAAAAAAAAAGTCAATCCTTCCTTTGTATCCTAAACCTTAAAAAGTCAGAGTCAACGCAGATTCAGTGGAGATTTGCTAACAACTAAAACCTCCAAAGATGCCAAGCAATTGCTTTGAGCACCCCTGCTTTACAGGGCCGACCAAGCCACGCACGCACCAGGCAGGGCCAGTGACCCCGCGGTTCGAGGGGAGGAATTGTTTTCAGGAATAAGGGCAGGAATTGTTTGCCTGAGAGAAGTGGTGCAATAAGGAGCTGGGGGACAAACCGGCACTTTGTAAGTCACGGAATCCCAGAGTGGTTGAGGTTGGAAGGGACCTCTAGAGATCATCTATTCCAACCCCCAATCCAGCAGGGACACCCAGAGCATGCAGCACGGGGTCACAGCACCAGCACAGGCTGGTTCTGTCCGTAAGGAGCTGTCTCATGTGTCACTATCTCCTGGTTTCCAGCAGCTATCTTGACTCCTAAAGAGGGCTACGCAAACATGGCTTTGCTATTGATGTGACTGTTTATTGTATCAGCTGCAGCAATATCTGCCCATGTGGTATTGGACAACTGCACATAAAGTGACCCTCACACACCAAAAGGCATAAAGTATCCACAGCATAATTGTCTCGTGCACGTGACAGCCACACTCACAAAGCACCTGACTGATGCTCTAGAGGCCTCTGCACTTGGGCAGAAAGACCCATCCCAGATTTTATATTTTCTACATAGCATTTTCCACAGGAATATACGTAAGCCTTTAAAAAAAGATGTGTAGTGTTAAATAAATTCTGATATTTTGAGAATTGCTAGCAGAACTAACTGCATTAATACTTACCACTTAGTGGTAAAAATATAACAGAAACATGGCCCATAGAGCTTGGCAAGCAGCTCTGGTGATTTAACATATTGCCAGCCTGTTGCAAAAGTTTACTGTCTCCCAAGCAAAGTCAAGGGACAGGATCACGTGGACGCTCTTCAGAAATGTCAAACCTCCAGTTTAAATTAAAAGTGAAGCTGCTGAAGTGCAGGGACGTGTTTCGTTCCACCCGCTCTGCTGTGGGAGGCAGCAGTTTCCAGCTTAGTGAGTGCAGGAATGAGCTATGGGATCAAAAGACCTGTCCGTGTCGAGACAAGATGCATGGGCAGCAAAATGCATAGAGAAATTCAGGAAGGTAAAGGAAAAAAAAACAGTAGATCTTCAGAGAATCCTGTCATGAACTATTTTGAGCATCACTTGGAAAAAAAAAAACTTTAAAAAAAGAAAAACTATATAAAGAAATAGTAGATTTAGCAAACCAGGCTTATTCCTTTTACACAGTCATTACTGAGAAAATGTAGAGAAAGAACCCAAAAAAAGGATCAGAGAAGGCTCAAAGGCAGGCAAGTATTTCTGAGACACCTACTGCAGAGCCGTTTTTTGATGCTGAAGTCTTGTTTAAGCCCTCGCCGAAGGCTGGACAGCTCTCTTGGAAACTCTCCTGAACCCAAACTCGAGACTGCCAAGGGCCAACGCGCAAGGTAGATAAACATAAACCCGAGCTGCAAGCTGGCCTCCCCAGCAGGGATCAAGCACTGCACTTTCCTCATCGCAACAGATTTAGCGAGAAAGACAGACCAAAACCTCAGCCAACGTGGCGAGATCCCCACGGGGAAGCAGCAGACGCCTCCGCTGTCCCCGCGGCTTCACGTGGAGCCGTCTTCGCTCCCGGCCGGCTCTGCTTCCAGGCCCTTGGCTCTTGCCGCGGCTGCCGCGTCCTTGCAGCGAGTGCACGACGATGAAGGGAAGCAAAGGAGAGCGAGCAGCAGGGGACGGCTGTGAAGCAAAAAAAGACCAAAAGGAAAAAAATCCAATGGAAAAATTTGCCTTGTATCTGAAGGCCAAAAGGAATCTACTGTGAAGAGCAGTCCACAATAAAGGGCTCATCAGATTAGGTAAAACAGCAATGCATCCGATTTAAACACATTGCAGGCTAGGCCTATTCGCTTGACTGATGTGGACAAGACAGAGAGGCTCCAAATCTTTCTTCTTCCGAGGCCAAAAGCATTTCCTAAAAATATTTCTGCAAAGAATGTTTGTTTAGGCGTTAGGTAGATGGCCCAAAAAAAGGAGCAGGAAGGGAAGCGAGAGGCAGAAGAGCGCACGAGGCGGAACAGGGCCTGCTACAACATGGGCACCGCCGCGGCCTCGTTGGGGAGAAGGGGCAGAAGCACCATCCGGGCAGGAGACGAGGAAACCCTTCCACCGAAAGAATACAGGGAGCTCCGGAAAGTATCCTTAAAACTGAATAGTGCATCCGGGGCAACACTAGTTACATCACTTAAACTTGCCGTACCAAAGGGCTTCACTAGAAGCCTGAATTCAACCTGACGAAGAAACAAACTGAAAGAGAACCCTTGACGTTTAGGGTGTTACAGATAACTTAAGTCATAGGC
This sequence comes from Crypturellus tataupa, assembly GCA_034781795.1. Classification (NCBI taxonomy): domain Eukaryota; kingdom Metazoa; phylum Chordata; class Aves; order Tinamiformes; family Tinamidae; genus Crypturellus; species Crypturellus tataupa. Next base: position 5,335,607 of record JAWLRI010000144.1, read on the forward strand.
AGAGCTCTAACGCGTTGAGAAAAAAATACCTACAGCCTAGACACGAGTGCTTGAAAGCAAACACTGCATGTAATTGTAACACTTGGTACTGTCAGCATGGAGTGCTGAGTTCCTGCCCATCTCAAAGCTTAGAAAATGCCAGACACTTACATTTAAGAATACCAGATTTCTAATTCTTGCAAAAGATTTATCATGCTTCTCCCCCACTATCTGTTCCCTCCTAACATCAGATGGACTTCGGAAAGAGCCAGCAAGACGCAGCATCCTGTCCAAGGACCCTCCGAAATCCAAGAAACAAGGCAAATCACTGAATTAAAACCTCCGTATTCCAAGCAAGGAAAACCTTCATAATTGAGTTTTTTAAAACAGGAGCTTTTGAAACAAGCAGGAGCACACAGTGGTTTCTCAAGGGGAAACAGATCATCTGGTTTCCAGGACAACAGGGTTTTGCAAGCTCATCTCACTTGCATTAGAGTTTGAGGGCAAGCAAACACGTAAGAGCCGCTCTGGTGCTGCCACTTAAGAAACAAAATTAAATTGTCCTGGCTCCTTCTGCGGCTCATTGAGATGGGTTCAATGCTGCAGACTCCTGCAGACAAAATTATATTGAGATGGAGAGCTACAGTCAACACCCAAGTACTTGACCACACAGAGAAAAGCCCCTCTATTGCCCATGCAATTACGCTGCGCGTGTGGTTTAGGCTGCACTTGGACTCACGCAAATGGATTTTGCTCACTGACTCTGTGCACGAAAAATGAGTACCACGGGGGACAGAGCCACAACTTGGCTCCTGCGCTGTTCCTGTGTCTAAGTCACGCAAAGGGTGCGAGGGCGCAGCAGTCCTGCACAGGCAGCAAAATGCTCCCACGATATTCCAGAACCATGTTCTAGCACAGAAAACGGGCAAAAATCTAAAATATGCGCCAAACTAAACAGGGAACCTTGTTCCCTTTAAGGCTCCTTGACAAGGGAAAGGAGCCCTAAGAGCTGCCTGGCACAAACTAAGAGAGGTTACACGCCCTCAATCACCTTTCCGGCTCCCACGCAAACGCTGCGCGCTAAGTTTCGCTCTCCAATTCCTGCTCCCTGAGCAACAGCAATGCTGCAGGACATCAAAAACACCCAAGACCCGCAGACGAGCTCGGGGGCACCGCGACAGTCAGCCCGGCAGCACCCAGAGCCCGCGCCGTGACCCGGCCGTCCCCCCGCCGCTCCGGGCAGGCCCCGGGCAGCCGCCGGGCGCCCGCAGGTGCCGAGGCC
>JAWLRI010000144.1:5343450-5372388 GCA_034781795.1 Crypturellus tataupa
GCGGGGCGGGGGGCGCGGGGGGCGGGGCGCGCGCGCCCGTTGCGATCGTTTGTAACCGCTTTTCCCCCCCGTTAGCAAAATGCTGCCGACCACGTCGCTGGGCGGCCGGGCGCAGGGCAACGGCGCGCTGAGCGGCAGGGACGCGGCGCGCCACACGGCCGGGGCGAAGCGCTCCAAGTACCTGCGGCGGCTGCTCCGCCTGCGCCACATGGACTTCGAGTTCGCGCTCTGGCAGATGCTCTACCTGTTCACGTCCCCGCAGCGGGTCTACAGGAACTTCCACTACAGGAAGCAGACCAAGGACCAGTGGGCGAGGGACGATCCTGCCTTCCTGGTGCTGCTCAGTGTCTGGCTGTGTGGTAAGCGCCCAGCGGCGGGGAGGGAGGAAGGGGCGGGTTTTATTAGCTCTTGTCAAGCAAACGTACCCCGTGCCACTCCATCAGCCTTAAAAACACACCAATGTAAGGTCTTTCTTTACAGCTATTTTGAATAAATCTATATGTCTCTTTTTCAGTGTCTACCGTGGGATTTGGATTTGTGCTGGACATGGGGTTTTTTGAAACAATAAAGCTACTACTTTGGGTGGTGTTCATAGACTGCGTAGGTGTCGGCCTTCTGATAGCGACGTTGATGTGGTGAGTAGTAATGTCTGAAACTGAATTCAGCGTTGCTATCAGGTCATCATCCTCCCGTTCACAAGATGGTTATTACATTTAGTTACATTTAGAATGATCAACGTTTTGTTTTTTCTTTCTTTCTGAGCTGGTTGGTCAGCAATAATTCCAAACACAGCAATCAGAAAAATCCTCCATTCCTTGTTTTGGTTAATAGTTTAAGTAACGTAAGGCTAATAGTGATAATGTTTAAGTAGGGCAATGTAAAACTGCTCCTTGCTTCTGTTTCTACTACAATCCTTGATGCTTCTGTTTCACGCACTTCAGCTTGGTTTGGTGGTGGTAACTGCTGCCAGTTCTACCCGTAGCTCACGGAGGCGCACGCTATGAGTAGGCCAGAAAGGAGAAAACTACCAGCCATGTACGAGCAGCAAAACAACCTCTCATCTTAGGTGCTGCTTTTCCTCTTCTCCAGGGTGCTGAGGTAGAGAGGGCTGATTTTCTTACTTCCTTGTGCAGAAGTGACAGCTCTCACTTGCAGTCACGTGCACTGAAGCCAGGAGATAAGGGCAGAGGCAGCCCTGTCTCTTCTCATCCCTCTTTCATGGCCTCTTGAGGAAGAGGAAGCAGTAGCCACGCAGGAGCGTGGTGGAGGGCTGCCTCTGTGCAGCCACCCTGCCTCCATCGCTTTTGCCCCCCTTGGCTTATAGGGGGGAAAGACAGTGGCAGTGGAGCTTGTAGTCTAGACCCAGCACGTTGCAGGTGCCTGCCAGCTCAGAGACGACCTGCTGAATGGCAGGAAGTCACTTGTGTTTCAGACGCTGCTGTAGTGGGCAAAGTTCTGAGTGTCTGTGACTTCTGTGTATGTTTTGACTTCTGGATCCAGTTCTAAATGAGATAAACTTCCTGATGGCTGCAAGACTTTGGCTAAAGAAAGCAGAAAGTCTTGAGGTTTTTGTTCCATATTTTAAAATGCAAGACAAAGCACCTGCTTGTAACAAAGAGAATGGTTTCACTGGAAGAGTGTTAATTTACCTTTTTCTGCCTCAAAGGGCTTCCATTTCCATAGAAATGAAATAAGACACCTTTGTCATGTGAGCTAACGTGCAAGCACTTTCCTGAAATCACCTGGTACAGGGCTGTCAACACTGCTTCATAATGTGCAACTGCATCCGTAAACTGTAGCATTCTTCCACTTAGCTAAACAAAAAAACAACACACACACACACAATAAAACAAAGCTGGGCTGTTTTTCTTGGGCTATTTCAGCTGCATATTTTATGGAAGGAAAAAAAAGTTCTAGCATGAAGAAGTTTATCAGTGGTCTGGTCTGTGTGATTCTTGCATGTCTTTTCTCCCTGCTTTGTCAGAGCTCTGAGCTGGACTACCACACAGCTCACTATCTTGACCAGCGGTGTGTCAGTCAGACGTTTACATCAAGGACCTTCTCCCTATCTTTCCCTGCAGGTTCATTTCTAATAAATACTTGGTGAAGCAGCAGAACCGAGACTATGATGTGGAGTGGGGATATGCCTTCGACGTCCACCTGAATGCTTTCTATCCACTGCTGGTCATTTTGCACTTTATCCAGCTGTTTTTCATCAATTGTGAGTAGAACAGCTGACATGCCCTCTGCTTTCCCTCGTGCCTGTCCAAGCTGCTGAGGGCGGCTGCCTCTTTCAGATGTCATCGTATCCGATTCCGTCATTGGGTACTTTGTTGGGAATACACTGTGGCTCATTGCAATCGGCTATTACATCTACGTGACCTTCCTAGGATACAGCGGTAAGTAGGGGTGACACTTGTTACTACCCTGCACTAATAGGGCCAGGGCAGCAAATGTCATTCCAAGGAAGAGGGTAAGGAAGTATTTTACACTTCCTTTGGGGATTGTCGCCTCTCTTTCAGCACTGCCCTTCTTAAAGAACACGGCTGTTCTTCTGTATCCCTTTGCGCTGCTCATCGTGCTCTACTTGATCTCCTTAGCACTGGGCTGGAACTTCACCAAGATGCTTTGCTCTTTTTATAAATACAGAGTGAAATGAAAAGAAGACTTCACGTCTCTAAGGTTTAGTTTGGTTTAATCTTAGCTGTCTTGACAGGAAAAGAAAAACAGTCAAGAACTTTTTTTGTAAATGGTTGTAAATTTCTCTTTATTGTAGATAATTGTGTAAAAAAAAAAAAAAGCTTGAAGTGTCTTTTTTATTAAAAATATTTACAACAGTAAACATGTTAGCAATTGTTTGAATACTTTTGCAGTACATTCCTAAAACCAAATTACTTGTACATGTTTGTAGCTTAAGTTTAGCCGCGACAAATCTACTTAGCATAATTCTTGCTGCAGCTCTTTTGCACGTACTGGCATAAGCTTCACAAGACAAGTTGGTTTGATTTCTTTAAAGTGACACTGGAAAGCCTTTTCCTAACAAGACAAAGAGGGGAAGAGCTGACCTTAGGACTAGGTGAACACAAGAGTAAAGCAACACTTGCCTCTACAGACAGAAATATCTTCTCCTTTTATTTAAGGACGTTAGAAGAGATTTATGTTCATGTCTTTCAAATATACATGGACAAGTGTGGCACACAGAAGAAACAGTGATGAAAGGCACAATTGACATGACCCATACCAGGTTTCAAAGATAGCAGCAAGTTTTTAAACTCCATCTGGAGGCGCCTAGAGGATATTGTTACCGCACCCACTAGCAGGAGCGGCTCCTTACTTAGCACGGAGGGGAAGTACAAATCAAATCTGGCTACGCAGGCCCACAGTCTGCAAGGCAGGAGTACAAACTATCCATCACAAATGGTACCTTCTGAAAAATGAGGATGGCAGCTTCTAAAGCATCCTGTTCAGGCTAAAACTGGAGCACTAAGGTTCAGTTTCAAAAACAACGCAACAGTAAACCCTTTACAAGAAGACCTAATATCTCAATACTAGAATTTGATTGCTAAGGAAAAACTACATTTAGCTTAAAATACCAAATATGCTGGCAGTGCATCTTACAGTACTGTGTATCAGCCACCGTTAAGGCTTGAAGAGAAGTGGGGCTCCCTCTCTGCTGTTCCCCCTTGAACCTTTGAGCCACGAGAGGCTGAGAAGCTTGGTCACCCCTGGTGTAACAGAGTGAGCTCCTGGCCCGTGGGCAGCTACAGCCCAAACTGTCCAGCTTTCCTCAGCAGGAATCCTAGCACCAGTGATCAGCTGCTCAAGTTCAACAATAAAAATGTGTGGTAGGTAGCACCCTGGGGCTATCCCACTGAAATCTGTGGGGAACTCAGGGTTCACGTACCTTCCGTTGAGAGATATCTGAGTTTGTCCCCTTTAAACAAGGCTTCATCGCTCTCCCAGTTAAGCTGGGTGAAAGTGGAGCTCACTGTTTACAGTAGAAACCAGAAAAGCAGTTAAGGGAACAGGGAGGGCAAAAAACTCTGCTCATGGAGGCAAGTTCATTGTGCCCAGTGGCTTTTCTGGTGTTTACATCAGCAATCAGTGCTGTTCCAGAAACTAAAATTATGTAACCTTTCAGCACTAAGCTGGGGAGTGCAAAGATGGTTTTACATGTATGTTTTTTTCTCCCACTTACCACTGTTTGCTTTAGATTTTTCAGAATATATCTTTTCTAATAAGAGCAACTATAAGACTTAAACTTAGGTTTATCTCTTTCAGGGGAGAAGGGTTTGGAAAGATCCCCTCCTTCCCCACTCAAGAGTAAAGTTTTCTGCATTAGAAGCAAACTACAAATTGTTAGAATACTTCATCTGGAGCAAATCTTTTCCCCAAAAACCCAAAGATAACTGAAATAATGTATATTTGCAAAAAAACGAGCAAAAATATTGCAAAATCATCTGATCTTGACAAAGACTGAGCACACTCCAGCATATTCAGGGAATCATATTTCACGTGGGCAAACGATAAATTGCTTTAAACTGAATCTAGAAACAATTTAAAGTTGCCTTTGAAAGAGCTCAAAAAGCAATGATATGATGGAAGAGTCCAGTCTTTTATTGGTCTACTAGGTAACTGTTTATAACTTTTAATTTTTCTAAGCCACCTTTCACTTAAGAATAATATATCTACTTGAGCATTTGCTACTACTGTAAATAAATGTTTGAGATGCCTGCAAGGGCACAAAGCCTGAACAGTGTTTCTGAACTACTACTACTACTAAGAAAAGTGTTGATTTGGGCTTGTACCCTGCTCACACTATTTACAAAGTGTTCAGCAGCCACAGCTACTGAATGAGCAAAGCAAGATTAATTCTGTCCTGACAGTCTTAATCTTTCCCTGGTGCACAGCAATCATGATCTGCTTGGAAAAGCCAGTGTTCTAATCAAGCTCATCTGTTTGGCATCCAAGATAAACAGTTAAAAATAATATGCCCAGAAAATGAAGGCATAGCGAAGTGCATCTGATTTCAGAGAAATCTCATATTTTCCAAAGTTTTAACATCAGGAGCAGCTGATAATATAGCTTGTTTTGAAACACTTTCCGTTGTTTAATTACTGTAAGTTTTATTGACCTACCAGGGATTTTAAAGGCCAAGTTAAAATTATGTGAGATTAAATAAATATAGCGAAAAAAAAAACCAGGTAATTGGTTTCAGACAGATTTCCAACTTCTGATAGTACAATGTAATAAAATGTAATAAAATGCAATAACCTTTAGAAAAAAAATACATGTATCCTTTATCAGGCATAAGTTAATGTGTTTTTGATAAATTTCATCTCAGTACTTGAGAAATAAGCATACTGGTAACGCCACAGTACTGCAATCAATTTGGTAAGGTTTCTGTACCCAGCATCAGACACTAGGAAGAGCGATGCTTTGAGAAGAAGCACAGAGCGCTCTTAATAAGCATTGATAAACTGTTTTTGTTTCATAGCAAAAGGTGAAGGGCAGGTCAACAAGAGTACTTACATTGAGAAACTGTTAGAAACACCTAATATTATTTCTGCCATCTTAATTGTAATAGACAGCTGTAGCTTAAATCACCCACACCGTCCATTCATAGGCACCACTGTGGGGAGAGTAACACGAGGTGGGCAAACTTGCCCAGCCCTCTGCTAGTGAAACCCCCTTGCTTGCAAATACCGTGACCGAACGGCACTGCACCTCACAGACTGCGCGGTGGCACCATTCACTTGGGATTTCTGAGCTCATCAGTCCACGTACCTAAATCTAAGAAGGTACTCTGAGGGCAGGATAAACTTTTTATGCAACATCTTATTCACAACAACTGGTATAACCCAAAGAAAAGTAAACAAGCCCTGCCTGGGAGCTCATCTACTTTTTCGGCTTATACCAGTTAATCTAAATGAAAGATCTTGCCTCCATGTAGAAATCTTGTCTTCCCTTTGCCCTCAGATAACACAGCTAAAACAAAATGGCCATAGTCTTTAAAAGTAGTTAAGCTCTTAAATCTGAACACTGTCCTCACTACAGTGCCACTGGCCAACAAAGCGGGACACAGGACGAGTCAACTTTGCAGGCCAGCAGCGACGGCTTTTGGCAGAGCCGCAGCAGCAGCCCCTGCTTGGGCTGACACCTCATGAAGGCAGAGCGAGTCTGTTAGAAGGAAGCATCCTCATGCTGGAGACGCAAACCCGAGATTGCCACTCCGCGGGAAAGCCTTGCCTGCGCACAGAGCGCCGGGCACAGAGCTGCGGGGCGCCAGGGCGCTCCTCCCCACAGCGCAGACACAGACAGCAGGTTCGCAGCCAGCCCAAGCTCCAGGCAGGTGCCTCCCTCTGCGCACCTCACGCCTCCTGCCTCCCCTCTTCCCGACCGCTTCCCACGGGGTAACTTAGATCTTCCTCTGGCCGCGTAAGCGGGAGGGTTCCTGAGGACGGCAGCAGTGTTAGTGCTGCAACGGTCTCCTGGGGACTTAGCCCACGCACTCTCCTTTCCTGACGGGGCTTCTGACTTGCTGAACGCCACCAGAGTTTCCCTTCAAGCACAAGAGATTGGGCGCTAACGCAAGGCCCAACTTGGTGGCCACTGGTGGGAATAACTGCGCTGATCAACAAGAGAGCTGGACTCAAACCTCCTTGTCCTCAAGCAGTAGAATACGATAAAAATAAGCTGTAACTAATCATGGTAAGGTGTCCCAAACAAACACTGTGGAAGCAGAATCTTTTAAAAGGAGAGCTCTGTAGATCACATGCATCTTGTGACTAATATTTTTTGATAAAAGGTAACTCTTGTTCACTCCAAAGCAAAGCTGGGGAATGGTTTTTCAATACAGAAAATGAATTTGTCCAGGCTAGGAATTGTCTACAAAGGTTTTAGAAAGAACAGTTAGGAATTGAAAATTCTCCTAAAATGCCATGGATAAAATGTAAAATCACCACAGATTTAGTACATAATATGAAATACCAAGACATTTCAACATGTTTTTATGTGGCTACAAACTGTACAGTGGAATTTCATAGCCCCAAAGAACTATGTTCTTCAGAACTCTGTTAATGCCTCTGAACATCATTCAGATTCTGTGTACAAAACTACCTAATTTAGAAACTCAATCTAGTTCTTTTAAACACGGCAGTATTTTTGAAATATGGTATTAATTTATGTTTGCATCTCCAAAGAAAAATGTAGAAAGATAACTTAAACTAGATAATCCATAAAAAAAACTATATCAATTTAAAATTTTACTGCATAAAAATATGTACTTTCAAATTATTTTAATAAATTAAATATCCCTAACATTTTTTAATATATATCCCTGACAATCTATAAAAGAGGGTTCTTGTTATAGAAAATAAATTGAACTCCGAAAGTACCCCCTTCATAAAACGTATTTAACAATAATTATACTTTCTTCTTCGAGGAATGTAACAATATGTACAACTTCTTTATATTACTATACTATCAAAATAGTACAGGTTAAGAGTAGCAGGATTCTGCAACCATAAGATGGTAAAGTCACCTTAAAGTGAAGGACAACTTAGACCTCAGATGAACGTTGTCAGCGTGAAGCATCGGTTTCTCGATGGATCGGATAAGAAGGGGTAAGTACAATCTTCTCATCTACAGTAGATTTCACAAGAGGTAGTGTTCAAGTGAAAATGAAAGAAATTTGGAATAAGGTGCATGCTCAGTATTTCCAATTTGTCACTTGTTAAGGACGTCAGATTTTAGAGGAAAAGTTCTCAAAGGTTCTTTTCCCTCCAAGGCAAATGTTGCTGCTCAGTTTGTAACCTTTTTAATATGAATCTGAAATACAGAGTTAAAAAAAAAAAAAAAAAGAGGAGTCATTTTTTCAGTAATAGCTTCAAAAACAGTGGCAAAATGAAGAAACCTCACATTTTCTGGTTTTATTCTTAAGGAGTTATAGCATCTTACCTCATTCAGAATTGCCCACACTGCTGAATTTTGTATTACTGAGAGCCGGAATGATGAAATAGGGTTTAGGCTTGGGTCAACCATTCCTTCAGCTACACCATTTTCAAATTTCCCTGTAAAAACATATCCTCAATTAACTCCAGTTCAGCAAACTGAAATATAAAATCTGAGGTCAGAAAAGCATATCTGTAGTACCGCAACTCACAGATTGAGATAAAGTTGACTGGTACCCATTCCTAAAGCAAAACACTTAAAATCGGCAGTGACTCTTGACATTGGATTTAGCTTTGCAGCAACAAACCCCATGGGGTACATGAGAGGATGCAGAGCTGACAACAGTACAGAACAAAAACTTTGTAATTTTCTGCACTTACGGCTATGGCCTCTTTGAAAACTTGGGAAGATTCTGGCATAGATTTTTATGCAAACCTAATATCTCACACAGAGGCATTGGTGAAGCCACAGGAAGCGGATGGGATCTCATACCACTTCGGAGGACCTTCCTAGAGAGCTAGGGGATCTGTCCTGACAGACAAGTCGGATGTAACTGCGCCATAACTAACAGTCACGACAGAACTTTGTTTAGCACATCAGCTAAAGATGTGCTAAAGAAGAAATACTACCTTAAAGAAGAAATACTGAAAGTAATGTTAAGTAAAGCCTAAAAGGGCACTCAGCCAAAATGAGTCAACAAAATTTCGCTTTAAGGATTGCTTTGTTTGTAAGGAAATTGCCGTAAGTGTTGCAATAGAAGCTAAATATCTTTTTTTATATATATAACAGAAAGCCACTGCTGCCCATGACATACCTATTCTGAAGTAACCATCTTCCAAGCGTTTGTCTTTGGTTTCTTTGCTTAATACCAATTCTTCACTCTAGAAGAAAACAAAACAGCGTAAATGGGATCATTCATTTTCACATGCTGCTCCACCAGGAAAAGCCAAATGTATGCACCTTCTTGTTATGATACAGAATCCATCTATCCTAATTGATTATGAATCAGTCTGCAGTAGTTATTTAGAGCTTTAGACAAATAGAAAGAAAAGTAGCCATGCTCCAGAACTGAGCTGTGTTTAGCTTCAAAGCAGAAAAAAGAAATACTTTTTGAAGTGCTCCAAGTAATTCGCATGTTAACTGCCACATGAAGAGACTATATAGTGGATACTGGCATAAATAGCAGTAGAAAATCAAAGGCAAAATCTTGCCTTCTTTTCCTGTGGCTGAACCAGAGATTCTTTCAGGGCAAATAAAATTTAATTCACTTTTTGATGTGAGAAACTGGGTGGGATAAAAAGCTGTTAGACCAGTGAGGGAAGCATTTCAATCATCCAGTGCCTAACTAAAAAGCAGTGAATGTAAAAAAAGGGGAATGTATATTTAAGCTTTTTTAACAGGCACAGAAGAATGAAATTCTATCAGAATTTCTTAGGAGTCAATTAAAAATGCTTGAAAATGCTTGACACACATACAAGATGAAATCCACCTTTATTTCTTCCCCCAACTTTTAAGGGAGACTGCTGGGAAGCTGGAAAGACAGAGAAGGAAAAAAAAAAAAAAAGAAAAGATTTTTTTTTTAGTGTCTTCCAGTCTAGGAACACTCTGGATTCCAGTGACTATTTATCTTTTTTTTTTAATTCTGCTTATGAGGGATTGGGCCAGAAGTACCTGACAGCGGTCTCAAATCCACTCAGGTCCACGGTGCAGAATTCCTTCCCTCTAAAGCATTACTTCCTTAGGGAACACTTCAGTTTGGGGAACTTCTCACAGTCAAGGGTGGCCAAAAAGGGAGAGGTTTAATGCACACTTTGTCGGATCACCTTGCTGTGCCTTTTTTTGATACTCAGATAAAGGAAGGTTGCCACAGCTTTTGTGACTGAACACATTTCCAAAGGTCTTAAGAAATAAAACCTATCAGCTTTATAAGGTGTGATAACCCAAGTGTTGCACCGCATAAGTAGAATGAAACTGACAAACCCGGGGGGGAGGTAGCAGGGAGAAAGGTTCAGAAATTCCTGTATTTGCTACTTGGACAGTAGACTACAAGAAAGGAAAAGCAAACATGCCCATGACCACTAACTGTAAATTACTTAAGAGATTTAGTAAGGTGATTTCAAATTTCAAATTTCAAGATACTTGTGTCAGATGTATGGGGCAAGACAGAAATAAGTCACTATTTTAATACTAAATAAAATAAATTTGTCTGAAGTAGTATCCTAATCCTTACACACAGTTTTGTGATACAAATGGTTAGGTGTGATATCTGTATGAGGAAAAAGAATCTATGTCTACTGGCTGCAGGCAAGAATATACATGAGCCAGTTTAACACTCTCCTGAGATCAAATTCAGACTGACTTATGGGAGAAAAAAAAATTAGTCATCAAGAGAAAGGAACAGATGCAGTTGGAGAATTTAGGCATGTAAACATCTGGTGGTAAGGTTTGGATGTGTGACAGTTCCTGAACCAAGACATTTACCAAGTCCAACAGGAGATTTATTTAGCTTTATCATGTTTCAAAATAATATGGGGGAGAGGATTTTTTTGTTGTTGTTTGTTTTGTTTTAAATAATAACAATGAGAAGGAAAAAGAGCTGAATTTGTTCACCTCCAAACTGCCAGCATCTCTTACAGCAGGCTGCACTCGCAAGGAACATATTTTCTCAAAATAGGTCCTCCCCCTCAGGAAACAGAATAAAAATCCTACATTTTAAAAAGATGTGATCGTGTCTCCCTCATCATTTTTTTTTTTTTTAATCATTGAGAGGTTTGGGCTTTACCTTCTAGTGAAACACACAAAAGTCAATACATACCTGAAAAGGCAAGACTTCCACAGTCGTGTTTAGAAGTATGTCTCCTGGGTGCTCTGGATTGCCACTGTGAAACAAGTATCTGCAAATGAAAAGAAACAAGTGGTCTATATTCATCAGGCAGAACTAGTTAAATCGCCACTTTATGTGTTTATAATCCCATCACAGATGTTGCAATGGCAAGTATAACTTTCACACTGGACATCAGCTGATAAGATATAAAAGTCAATTTCATATACTACTACTGCAACTAAAAGGGCTACTTTAAAGTTTGGGGGTTTTCAGGGAATGTCTGAGCAATGTTTTAACTCTGCCTGGGTGCATTAGGTGTCGAAACCAGCGCTGCAGCTTCGCAGTCACTGCTGCCCAGTGTGCACTGCAGTCATGGCCACCCTGAAGACGCAGCCTGGCCGGTGCAAGGAAATTTTCCAAGGCAGCGTTTGTGCTGGGCTAGCTTTCCCCAGCCCAGCTCTCCACATAGGCTAACAGTACCCAATTCCATCTCCTACTCAAAGAACATCCATTTTGCTTAGTTGTTTGTTTACAAAAGCATATATATTTTATTGATGTGTATACAGAGTGAGACCATGGTTTTATACCTGTAAAACATTGTTTCTCTCAAGGATGCGTTTAATAAACCTGCGTTGTTTAAAAGTAGCAGAACGAGTATGGCTTCAAACTGTACCAAAACCATCTACAAACATAGCAAGCAGTGAAGTACAAATCCTGAAGTTTTTGCAGTACACTAACTCATATATAATCAGTCACAAAAATAACAGTAGAATCTCCCTTTCTTCCTAAGAAAGGCAAACTTTGTATTCTTTGGGTAGTGAATAGACAGGCACGCTGGATAAACAAGTGACAGTATTTCTTTACCACTAGGTGGTATCAATGCTTGAAAATGTGTCCATTTCTTATTTGTTTTAGGCAAATCACAGAGGAGTTTATTTAGATTGCTGTCTAGAAATGGCTTGTAAATTACACCTACTCAGATGCCACTTTTAACACTCCCATTTTAATTTTAATACGTTTAAGTGAATATGTAAAAATCTATCAACACATTGCATACCTTTGCTCAAGAGGAGCCTGGAGCAGCAGACACTGTCTTCCACACTAAATACATCACCAGCCAGGGGCAAAATTAGTTCAGAAATTACCATTTGATTAAAATCACAAAAAATAGTTCCATTTGCAATTTATGAAGACATAATTGGAGATTAATTTCCAGTTGCCTTTATCCAATACATCTGAGGCTGGGTAAGTATATGCCATTAATCCATCATACCTTACATGTATCTAACAAGACAAGAAGCCCAAGAAAAGAAGAACGCTCTTGTCCTGACTTTAAGTCACTGTTAACCTCATTGTTCCTAAAAAAACTGTTTAACTTCACTGTTCCTAAAATCACAGGAATAAAACCACCTACTCAGAACATAAGAAGGCTGCAGTGATTTCAGTTGCTCCAATTTCAGCAGGACAGCACAGATTGGGAGGTAAAATAAAATGGGATTCAGTAGCTTCAGTGCTGTATGCACCCACAGGAAAAAAAAAATGTTTTTCCATAGTAGTTTAATATGGTTAGTCAATTCATGCCTGCTAAACCATGTCCCTAGGTGCTGCATCTACAATTTAAAATTAAGTTCATAGTGCAAGGAATATTTTTATATATGAGCCTTGCCTGAACACTTGACAGATAGCACCAACTAAGACAGTAAAAGTTACACAGGGTTTAAAAATAGAATATGAATGTGCATTCAGTCAGTCATATTTCTAATTTGGCTTACAAATCAAAATTTCAAATAAATTGATTTCCTACGGTTCCTCAAAAAAGTGCCAATTAGGTGTTCTTTTATAAAACTCACCTCCCTGATGTGTTGATAAATCATAAACTTGCCAGGTTATCAGGCTATGAAAGATATTCCAGAGAAGAGAAACTGAACAACATAGGGGTAGAGGAACCTTTGGCTCACAAGTTACTTGGACAGCCGTCCTGGAATTTATGGGTGACAATCCATATAAACACTAAAAATATCTTTTTTTTTTTTTTTTTTTTCTGGTTGATTCACATTTTTCTCAGGGGCAAATCACTAGAAATTGTCTTCTTGCCATTTCAACCTAATCCTTCTGAACAGTTCTTTCAAGTTAAAATCCTGAAAGCCACAGACCTCCACATGTAACAATGCAACAAAAAAGACACAAAGAAGCACCCCAAATTAAAAAATATTATTACCTCTTTGTATATTGCTCATCTTTTTTTGTTACAAAACACAAACAGGCGCACGTGCTGAAGAAAGGCATCAAAGTAACTGGGAGACTCGTGTCTGAACCCTGAGAAAGCCCTTCCTCCGGCAGCCTCTAAAGCAGCTGATCCCTGGTGATCCCTGGCTACAAGAGCCTTTCAGGAATGGAAAGAGGAAGCGTCTCTTGTAGTAATAAACTCCAGGCACCACGAGCTTGCTAAGGCAGGGAGCTATTGCCGACACTTGAAAAGGCTGCATTCTGATCCAGAACCACTTAGAAACATTCTCCTCTTTGCAGCGCTGGCAGTTTTCTTTATAATAAAATAATGCATATAAACTCCTATCAAGACTACTACACACCAGGAGCTTTAATATTCTTTTTTTGAAAACCTAAATTTTTCCATCTGCCAATACTAATTTATTACATATACTTTGGGCAAAAATTCAACACAAATGGTAACTCTGTAGACCTCCTTATCCTTCTCTGATTTTCCCTGGGAGGATATCTTATAAAACTTCCTTCTTCCTCATTAAAGCATCTTTGGGCACAGAGAATCTTGTTTCCACAAGCTGATTTGTTGTCTTTTAGCTATGAGTTGTCTTATCATATTTTATATAAACAAATACAGCAGTGGCATTAACCCTTACTTTTTACACAGAAAGTGAAGTGTGATTCCATGCATCTTCTATACTAATGAGCAGCCAAAATGATGGAATTAAAATAGAACACAGGAACTTCAGTAAATTCTGCAGTTTTATAAAAGGAAATAATACAAAAAAAAATGCCGAAAAGCACAATTCCCTATGAACATGTTTGTTTTTGTCTTAAAGGAAACAAGACACTTATCTCACTCAAAGCTAAGCACAAATATTCTAAGAATCTATTTATGAGCACAGGTCTTTTCCCATGCAAACATCAGGGACCAAATCTTTTGCTTTCTATAACCTCCTTACAACTCTTATTAGCTATCAGATATATTTTATTAATTCCCATTTTCTGGAAAGGAAAAAAGATAGGAAGACAAATAAAGTGTTTTCTTGCACATTTGAGCAAAGTATCAGCTAACAACCTGAAGCAAAACAGTTTTTTAATTTTGCACCAAAGGATTGCATAGAAAGGCAGAATTCAGTCAGCAAATTTATGTCTCTGCGGATGCTGCAACCAACTATGAGAATTCTTATTCATTGGTTCCACCCAGTAATTCTGATCACTGGATACAATGTGGTAAAAGGAATCAAATCTACCTCCTCTCCATTGTTTTCCCAGAATCCCAAATAGAAAACATTGCCCTACTGTAACAGGAAACAGGTACTGACCACACATATTTTCTAAGCTTTCATGTGGTAAAATACAAACGGAAGATGAATAACTTCTATTCCTTTTCTCCAACTCTATTTCTTTTCCTAATCTTTAAGCCCTTGATTCACTCCTTTCTGAAAATTGCTCATACTTACCAAGAAAAGCTTAGTTCTCAAATCCTCTATGTATCAAGTACTCAGAGTAGGTAAGCAATCTAACGAGAGCTTTTCTATCTTGTTATTAATTCGCTGTTTTGAAAACACTTTAAAAGGAAACTTTGTCCCATTAATTTTATGCCAAATACCTAGTAAGATTTTATGTTCTCTGCTAAAACCAACCAGTCTAAGCATTCAGATTCAAACTGAGCAGTGTTGTTTTGATTTTTGAGGGCGTTGGGTTCTTTTAGGGGAGAGGTTGTTTTTCCTTCGCTCGTAAATTCTCTGCTGTGACCTTCTATGAATTTTATTATTTTTTCAGGCTGGCTGATATTAATTAGAAGACCCTTATGCTCTTCTGCAAGATTTTATCTGTTGAATTTTTAGTCCCCTGAAATGGGAACAGTTTTCTTACATTTCAGTTTAATTTCCTCAACAACACAGACACCAAGGGCTCCATCCCCCCTTTTTAAGCGTAGGCCCCTCCTGCTGTTTGAGGTGTCTTAGGCATGAGAGACCTCCTCATCAGACTGGCAGATGTCATTCAGAGATGTATCAGAGACTCACGCCCTTTGGGAAGCGGGTGAAGTGTCCTGGGCTGTCTCCAGTGGCATTGCCATAACCTCATATTAAGGTGGCTGCATTAAGCTTCCAGTGTTTCAGATTAATAACTGTAAGCCCAGGAATGTTGCCAAGTGCACGAATCTGGAATATTCCTCCTTTAAGGAGGAAGCACCATGTCCCTGGCTAAGGTAGCTCTTCTCTATCTCCAAGCCATGCTTTTTTTTCTTGCTTTTCCCATCAAGGAGCTCCACCTGTGGAGCAAAGAGCTGCAGTGGTTGGGAGGGCGGCCGCCACAGCCCCTGCCAAGGAAGTTGTGCCAGCCTGTTCTGGTCCTCACTGCAGAAGCCTGGGCAAATGCAGAAGGCAAAGGCCTCCAATTCTCTCTTTCTGTGTGCACACTGCAAATGTTAACCCACCTGAAATGCTCTAACACCAAAACCATTTAGAATAAGGAATTATTAGAGCCTTTCAAGTATCTCCTATTAACGGATGCCACCACTTAAGCCTAATAAAATAAAGATATTGTTACACTTCAACAGCTAACAGTATAATTATATACTTAGGAATCAGAGCAAAAATTATTTGCAGTTGGTAGTCTGTATGTGTGTGCACAGATGTGAAGGAGGGTGAAAGTAACTGCAGTCAAAACTCCCCCAGAGAGCTGGAAGGTACTGCAGGGTGTTAGTGGAATGTTTCTACACCACACAGGGAATCTGAACACAGACCAGCTCGGAGGTCAGTCAAATTACCCAGTAACGGTCCAAAAAAGTAAAGATGCTTCTGAGGTTTTAAGTAGTTCTTACTGCAAGAGAAAGCAACAAGAAAGCTCTGCTTCATCCCAGGCTTTAGAAAGCTGTTAAAATATCACTCCCTCTCAGTAATGGATTGGACTCAGTGGTCCAAAGGAGGACTTGCATCCAGTAAGAATCCAATCCAATCCCACATTTTAGGAATATACATAAATGATACATATTTTAAATGACTGGTTCTATTCAACTCTAAAAAATGACATTTCTTTTAAATTTCACAGTTAGGCAATGTGTTTTAAAAGGTAGGTACATTTCCCTTTGCACTGAAAAGACAGTAATAGTGGAGAAGGAACCCTCACTTTTTATGTAGGTAATTTCCAACACTGTAACAGATAAGTTACAACTGTAACACGCTGCAATGCAGGCAAGGTAAGGTATATGTTTAGCTGCCAGGAATAAGGCACTCTTCACACTCAATACATTGTATTTCTAGGCTAAATAGTCAAATAGACATTTCTTGCATGAGTGGGAATTCTATGTTGTGTGAAGATGCCACAGGAAACACATGCAAAGTCGATCTTACACATGCCCTGGGATTCCAGTGTCAACAACATGGAAAATTAGGTAATTAGTGGGGGATATTGCATATCAATCATGTTTGCCAGTATCAGAACACAGAGAGGTAAATGTAATCTACTTGTTCATTTGCCAAAATATTAAAAGATTTCATTTTAAAACAGAATTTCTGAAAGCAAGTACTAGCTCATAAAATCACTTTATGAAGAATCAGTGGTACATTGGGATTAGCACCCAACAGCATGTCCAAAACAAGAACACAACTTGAGACGACTGATTTAATGACAGTGCTATGGGAAAAAAAGGAACAAACAGAAACAACAAAGTCTAGAGATCCTTTTGAAGGTATTCAAAGTAGTACTCCCAAGCAGCTGCATACAAGAAAGGATGAGTCTTATTTTCTTTACATATAAACCTGCTTAATTGTTAAAGTGGGTTATTTCCTTCACACAGCATAAAATATATCCCTGGCATTTTCCACATTCCTCTTTTCTTTTTGTAAAATAAAGAGCAGCATTTGGAAGCTCCTTGTATGGAAAACAAAACCAAAACTCACTCACTTTCATGAAAATTTATTCTAAATCCCTAGAAATTCCTAGAAAAAAAAAAAGCTGACAAATGTAAAAATAATCAGATCAAAATGGCCATAGTTTGCGAGGTTCCAAGGACTCCCTTGGTGTTAATTACTGCTTTCAAGCATGATCTGCATTATCCAATTTGTGTCAGTCAAGCCTATATGGGGGATCTGACCCTTAGGCAGTCCCAAAAGAGATGGTTATGGGGGTGCTGGGCAGTGTATCGTTTAGGAGCTGCAAGGGAGTGTCTCTGTGCGACAAACCACAGTCCAAGCAGAGACAAACAGAAAGCACCAAAGACTGTCTGAAGTCTTTGAATGACTTGCTTGAGTGCATCACTAACAGCTCTGAAGGAAAAGGGTCACTAATAAAGAAAGGAGATATCCTGAATCTCTTATCTGCAGCTTTGAAAATAAATTTATATTATGTACTAACACTACTGTGACAATGCAGAGTTTATAAAATAACTCTTAAATATGACTGTCAGTTTTAAGTATTAAATGTATGCTTGGGATAACAGGGTATATATCAAAAGAGCAAACTGGAGTTCAATAATCCTTTAACAATTTAAAGCAACAGAAATTCAGGACATTTTTATTTCTAAAATGTGGAGTTTTGAGCATTCAGAAAACAGTCCACGCATTTATTAAAATATAAAACAAAACAAAAATACCAAAAATCTCACACAATTAACTGATTTGCAATTTGTTCTTAAGAAGAAAGCCAGTGAAACATCTCTCCTTCTCAAGGATACTCTACTGAAAGACAGAGGCATCTTCATATTATGGCAAGAATGGAAACATGGGAACAACTTCCTGGACAGCAACAGCAGTATTCTGGTTGAAGAACTTAGTGGGGGAAACTAAAAACATGGAGTACAAGAGCTGTTACTAAAACAGATCTTCAAATGATGCCAGTTTACGCACACCTCCTTTCCAAGCATGGTTTAGAACAAGCAGCATCTGTCTAACTGTTAAATGTTAAGAGGGAATTTGTTAATTTGGTCTTTCATAAAATAGCCACAAATGTTACTTTCTGTTCATTTAAAGTGAGATCTATTCCTTGACATTATAAGAGATTATTAAGAAATCCTTGCCACTGTTATCCCCAACAATTGTTCCAACTCTCGAAAATGAAATATTTAAAGACTTACGGAAAATTTCCTGGAATTGCTGCTTCCAGAAAAAATGTAAATGCAGTTCAGCAAAGGGTTTGGCAGGGAAAAATAAACTATAGGAACAAGTTAGTGTTCTGTCATACTGTAACAGACACACCATTCATTCTGTTAGACCTGTGGTCAATATTTCCATTAAAAAGCTTGTTTATCAAGAATTTATTACTGGAGCTATTAAGCAGCTACATCTCAAAATGCCTTGACAGAAAAAAAAATGTTTTTTTTTTTTTTCTATCAGTTTAAAAGGAAAAAAAGAAACAAACAAACAAACAAACAAAAACAAAAACAACAAAAAGAAACCCTGTTCCACGTCCCTTCACAAACGCAAGATAGCTTTCAGAAGGGCTCTTTTTTCTCCTCTTTATCTCACAGACATATTTCCCACAATCAGTTCTCTCTCCTCATCAGTTGAGGTTGCCTGACATGCAAACTGTTCCCCCTTTTCTGTCTTTCATCCCACTCCTCAAAGCTTGATTCTGACTGCCTCAGCAGTCAGAAGTCAGCAGAATTGAGGGACAGGACCTGCAGCCCTAATCATGCACAGATTTAAGAAAGAGTAAAATAATACAGTTTTGAGGAGTCTGTGGCAATAGAAGTTCAAATCATAATAAATATTGAAATAGCCGGTAATAAGAGCTCAAATAAGTTTAAGTTTTTTAAATGTAAATAGGTAATTTCTGATTGCTGTACTTCCTTCAGGGAAGGCAAAGGAGTACCAAAAATGTTAAGTTTCTTCTAAAACTAAAGTGACTTTCTTCAATAAGCAGAAACAAGTAAAATTGCATAATTCTCAACTACTGGAATGGATCTTAACACAGCAGGTAGGCACAACCTCCTTAGGTGTAGCAACAATTTTACAGAGTATCAAAATGAACACAGTCTTCCCACTTTTTTTTTTCTCCAGATAATTACTACTTATTCTTTCTCCCAATTCCCTCACCATAGAGGTGAGGGACATCAATAACTCTTTTCAGACTTACGCATGCTGGTCTTTTGAACCACAGTGCTCAATTGTAACACTTGCTAGCAATGCTTTCCAAAGCTGCCAGTGGAATGTGCGTTTGATTCGTTCTAATGAAACAACATTTTGCCCAAAATCAACAGTTGCTGGCTACAATTACTCCATTCATAACCTAAAGAGGCATATACTACTTGAGAGAAAAAATAAAGTAAAAATAAATACAAATTGGACAATGTTCATTTCATAACTTTGAAATTTGATAGAAAAATCAATGAATTCCTACATTTGAATTGAAAGTACACATTTATTGTACTGCTGGCACTGAATAAAAAGATTCTGCTTTTAATTTGAAGAGGTGTAGCAAACATGGTCCTTAACATATACTTCTTGGAAAGTCAACCAGAAATCTCTTTTTTAAAGCATAGTAATCAACTGAAAGAGCAATTTAAAATCTTGCCTAACAAACTGTGTTTCATAGATCAGACTAGTTTTGGAACAACATAGTAACAAGGAAACTACTGATCCTCCCTGCTGTGCTCAGCCAGGGTGGAGACTTAGTCTTTGATTAGGTACCAAGACATGGAAGAAGTTGACTAACTGGATCCAGTTCAAGACTGTAAAAAGAGCTGCCTCACAAAAAAGCATGCAGTCCAATTATCCAAGGAAATTTAACTCTACCAGGCTATAGGTACTGGCCTCAAAAGAGTCCAGAAGGTACATGAAAAAAGGAGAAAGGAATCAACTAACATAGCAACTGCAAAGTGACAATAAATAAAGGATTTATTTTAGTCTTGGACTAGCTCAACACAATGAAAAGCTAAGAAGCCAAAAAGTCACAGTACAGCTATAGGAAGACTCAAACTCTAAAGCAAAAACTCTATTATCCTTGCTTAATTGGACTAGTAACTAAAAAAGGTCACCGTTAGTCCTCCAACAAACCATGGATATTTGTATTCTAAACCCTAGCTTTTGTTGTTGCTGTTTCTAAGTAGGTCTACTTGAAGTATTATCACTGTCACTGTCATATTTTTCCAAGCCCTCAGGCTGCACTTAAGCCACACTGCTGATCAGGGTTTGCTGCTCTCAGATCTGGAGACACTGCAATATGCTCCAGAAAAGCCTCTGGTCTGGACAAGCAGGGGATCAAGGCTGCAGGGCACAACATACTGTACCATCCACCACACTGCACAACTGCTCTGTAATTAGAAGCAAGGCCGACCAAGCTGAGAACAGACTGACTGCTTTTGAATTCTATTAAGAATTAAGAATTGCCAGAGAAACACTGGTTTTGAATTGCATTCATCAAGAAAGCTCCAGATTAAAAATAAAATAAAAGCATTAAAAAAAAGAGAACAAGGCAAGATAAATAAAATGTAAAACAATTAGAGGGAAAGACACTGATGAACACAGTTTCAGCTGAACAGCAAAGACTCTTTTCTGTATGTAAGCTTTTTGTTCCACTTTAGTTTAATCACAGCAGCTCCCATTTCTATTTGGAAGGATTCTGGGAGAGTAACTGGTTTTTGAGATGAGACTAAAGGTAAATAATTGATTACTAACCTTTCTACATTGACTGGCTTGTCAAATTTAAATAGAATATAGTCCCCAGCAACTGGTGTGACAGCCCAGAAAAAATCTTCCCCTACGTAGGTCTTTTCTAGCGTATGCCCTTGGTAGACCTTTAAAGACGTGGAAACCTCCGCAGGTGGATTTACGTGGATTTTATGCAGTAACGGCTTCAGGAAGTCTTTATCCTGTTTGAAAGACAGACAAACATCAGATTGAGTGGGCAACCTATTATGTTCTTCTCCTAACTGGCTACACCTAAAAAAAAAAAAAAAATACTTGGAAACAAAGAGAAAATTAACGTATTTCTCATCATTGGATATATTAGATCTTGTGTCAAATAAGATTATCATGCCATTAAAGGAAGAAAGTTTAAAAAACCACCACTAACATATATACACAAAAAACTGAGTTTGTAACCAGCTTAAATCAGATTTAAATCTAACTAGAGCTATACATGATATTCTTGAAAAGGCTTCACAACAAGAAAAGGTTTGTTTTCTCAAGCGCTAACAAATTTTTTCATCAAATTAGCCTGCTATGGAAAGAAAGGAAAATTTTAGCTACTAACTGTAAGTTTCTGGATCTTCCCCGCTAGGGAGGAGTGAAGGCCAACATGCTGGAAAAGAGAAGGCCTGAAGCGTATCCGTAGGTTAGATTTCTGTCGATCACAATGTTTCTGAAGAAAGTGAAAAAAACATTATGTTAGTAATCCAATAAACAGTTGCTGAGATTTAAAAAAAGTATGTTGATGATCCAGGAAAAGAAACAAGAACTTGGACCTATTTATCCAAATTTTATCTTCTTAGAAATCTAGCACAATCTCTGTGCCCATACAAAATTATTCAATAAATAAGAAATAAACATCGCTTTCTTATGGCTAAGAGGCTGAAGAAACAGGTTCTGCACAAAGACACTACCTGAGGAATGAAGAACCAAAGTTTATTCCCCCCTGCGAACCTTCTCTACAGCAGCTATTCCAGGCTTTTGTACTCTACATTGTCTCAGAGAGGCATAAAAATGAGATTACTTCAGGACAGTTAGGTACAGAAACTAACTGAAATTTTGCTTTTCCCAACTATTACCTCCGCCTCCCAAATTAAGAGATAACAACAACAATTATTTTGCGTCTAAGAACTTTGTCTCCAAAGCTTTACTTGACATTAAAATTTTGGTGAGAAGCAAGACTGGCATATACAGTAACCATGAAACATAACATACTAGCTTCCAACTCATAATAATAGTTCACTATATCAAAACCATTTTAAAAGCTTTGTAATGAAAACAAACTTACGGCATCTTTCTCTGGATTACAGACTTTCACCCAGAGGATATGGTCCAGTAGCCAATCAATTGGTTTCTCCTTATAAAACATAAATATGAACTCTACAATAAGAGTTATATCTGGAGACTGGAACATTTTACCTATGATGACATTAAGAATAACTGTCATTATTTTAGATTAAAGGTAACACTGCCTTCTGAAATTAGTGAGAGAAGAGATGGTGTTTTGTGGTAAGACAAGATATGTTAGCGATGAACAATTTGAGGTCTTAGACACTATTAAAAGGTTCATACCATTCAGCTATGCAAAAATAATTAAAATGGACACGTTCAAATTCAAATGAGAATTCTGCAATATACCCTTCTACCATGATTCAAAATAAAATACAATGCAGCTTTCCTAAAAGGAAAAACTTACTCTTTTTTCCTGGTTTAAGTTATCATAAGTTTGTCTAAGACAGAAAGATGATACTGGCAAACAGAAACTTACTTCCACAAAACAAACCTGCATAAGCCCCGAAGCGCTTTTCTCTAGGCCTAGATCTACATGCAACTGTAGGCTATGCAGTCTGTCCTCCATGGTGCAGGGAAGAATGTAGGCAATATGATGATGTTGTAAGATGCAAGAAAACACACACATGCACACAAAGCCAAAACAGAGGCCAGCTCAGCTGCAAAAAAATGGAACACCCTGGGTAAGCACAAGCTGTGGGTACTTGCATGAGCTCCTTCAGGCTCCACCAACATTATTGCCACCAACAACCATCAACACCACTACATTATGCTTCCAGACCCCCGTGAGGTTCATTAGTGAAGAGAAAGTCCCTCTTTAATTAGGGACAAGAGTTGGAAGGAAGTATAACAGGAGACATTACAATCATCCTGCTCCTCGAGCCTCCCTCCAGCACTACAGCCCCTCAGCCAGGGCAGCTGTACCCGCACTACTGGCTAAAGTGCTGCCACCCCCTGAGCACACAGCTTGGCCCGGCCTTTGCTCTAGAGCAGCCTCCCCCAAAGGATCCCTTCATTGCTCCTGTCCCAGCACATTACAGCCCCGGGGAGGCCTTACACAGAACCTCCTTCCCGAAACCAGCTCCTGCGCTGCGGAACTACTGCCCCAGCCTCGGACCCTGCTGGGGTCAGCAGCCCCTCGCCAAGGCACTCGCTAGCCATGGTGCTGGCAGCAACAGCCTGGCCAGAGATCAAGAAGCAGCCCAGGCCACACTGTCATGCCACTCTCCGTCAGCTGTAGGGGACAGAAATGACAGGAAGACTGTAAGATACCATCAAAATCTGCCCAGTATGCATCGCAAAAAAAAAAAAAAAAAAAAAAAAAAAAAAGGGAAAACAAAATCACACCAAAGAGATCTAAGCAAAAACTGCCTAAACCAGAAGACAACATGAGCAACTTGAGGCAATGGCCATGACCATGTTCATGTTCTCACACCATGACCATGTGAGAACAGACGTGTTGAGAGAGGACTACTGGCAAAATTTTAGTGTTTCAGATGCTGTGCACACTCACAACCTAGTCTTGGAAAGAAATTTCAAAATATAAACCAGTAAGACTTAAACATAACACCATGGTCTGTAAAACCAGAGGATTTATAAAATGAGGAAGATTTTCTCAATATTATTGTTTTATTTATATAGATAAAAGTAAGGGCCAAGATTGAGAAATTTATATATTAAATATATATTTTTAAAAATCTGCTATTTATTGCGTCTTCCAAGATTTCATTTTTATTTTCAGTCCATATAAATGCTATTGTTAGTGAACTGTTTTGATCTCACAGTATTTTGCTGTACAAAAATGCAAGTACAACATGTATACAAAAAGAATAACTTTGTTTTCTACCTTTCTCTACACTGCAGAGCTCTAGATCATTCCTTTAGTCTTCTGCAAAAGCAGCATGTTAGCTATACTCACAGCCTGTACTAACAATAACTCTGTTGCAAGTTAGGACAGCAAGAGCCTGTCCTAACTGTAGTTGAAGCCATTAAGTGTTTTCCCTGTTTATGACAAGCAATTTGCTGACATTAAAGCCAGAATCTCTTTAGAGTTTAGTGTCAATTACATGCCATGACCTATTTATTCTTCCTCAACTCCAACTATGTAGACAATTTGAGCAATACCAAAATCAGAGTAACTCACTAATACCAGAGCAACAATAGTTAAAGACGTGGAGGTACAGTAAGATTCAGGGGAACTATGTAGGAGGTAGGAGGCTGATTTCAGATCCCTCCATTCAAAGTCCGTATCAGCTAACTACGTGCTCTGGAAAACATTTCAGCTCACAAGGACTAAGAAGACAGGTTGGTATTTCTCATAAAATCCACTAGGACTTTCCTGTGTCATTATGACAGGGACAGTAGGGTACAGTGGAATCCAGAGGAGAGTGAGAAGATTTTCCTTCTCTAGAGCATCTCAGGTAACCAGCCTTCATCTCACTCATTATTTATTAGCTACTTGACAGCACTTAGGGCTGCACTTGCAGCATCAAAAAGCAAAAGAAAGCAACTTCTGCTCCATGGTAGAGGTGACAGAATCCTGTAATCCTGCTGTCAGCCTGAACACTTCATTAAACAACTCTGTTTGCTGCCTCTTCATCTAATACTTTTTCCACCTATAAAGCACATAGATTATACCTATGCCCAAATTAGGTTTTCAGCTCAGAAATGAACAGCTCAGACAAAAAAAAAAAATTCTTAGCAGAACTTGCAAGTTGATCCAGCAAATCAAACACACCTCTCTAGTGCAGCTGTTATTTCTAAATCACTAGCACCTAGGCAATTCCATGGTCTGCTTTGTCTTAGGCACATAAATCTCATGCAAAGCTACAAATAATGACTTTTGCCATTCTCCATAGCTCTCCACGATTCCAAATTATCATTGCATGAGCCTGCATCAAACCTCACAAAGGGGTAGTAGAAACAAGACAATTCTGCATCAGGAAGAACTTGCATAAAGTTTCTGTGCACTATATGGTTACAACACACCTACGTGTCTCCAGGGTGGAGGTATTAGTCACTTCCATGAATGCTAATTTTTCTCTCAAAACTAAAAAGCAAAGTATGCAGCTAAATTGGGAGAATCAAATTTCAGATTTTCTGGTAGAAAAGCAACAGTAAGATGTGCAGCCACAGGGAAACCCATACAAAAGTCTACTGCTGATAGCATTCAATTAAAAGGAAGTCAGCAAGTGTGATGTAAGGCACAGGGAAGCAACCAGAAGGACCTAACAACTAAATTTAATTACAATTATTTTCAGAACCTATCCTGAGAAAAGCCAGCAAAAAATCTTTTAAAATATTTTAAATATTTTTAATCACACTTAAGCCAAATCTTAGTAATAAAAAATGATCTAGTTACCCCCTTTTAGCTTATACACTGTTCCCTGTAAAGCAGCACTGGGAATGTGAAAGGCAAGATACATACAAACTATTGGAAGTATATTCCCATGGAGGAGACTTCCTAACCTTTACCTTCAGCACTTCCTAAACTGCAAATTGATTTCATGCCCATTTTTATGCCCATTTTGACATCTTAGTCTTACAAAACTGCAATTTGCAAATGAATACGCTCTACTACTCCATCTGTACTGTGCTAATTAAGTACAAACAAAATGAATGTAAATTATTTCTATAGCCTAGGAACTTCATACAGAGTCTATTCTCAAAGAGCACTTAGCACCAGAGCTAAAACTCTAGTCCCAAGTAAGCCCACAATTAAACTTTAAGTGTTCAAAACAAGAAATGACATTTAATCAGATTCTAGTATTCAGCCACTCTCTCCAGCCACATAATCACAGAGATCTAAGAGTTGGCAGGGTCTCACAAAAAGAGAAATCTATTTAAGGCAAAACCTGTAGTAATCTAATGATTTAAATGCTTCTGTATCCTTTATAGAAGGCTCCTTTTCCTCTTTCTTACTTCCACCTCAGGCCATAAAGCTAATCTGATACTACAGCTGAAATAGTAGTTCTGCTAGTAGCCCAAGGCAAGCAAACAAGTTCATTATGTGGCAGCCAGTGAGGGGGTAAGAGTTCACTCTGCCCACCTGCTCTTGTTCATCTCTCCATCATCTCTGCAGGCCACATTGACAGATAAATGTACAAATTACCATTCTCCCCCCGATGCAGTATGGGAGGAGGTGGTTGCTGGTTCCCCTTCAACTCAGGGAATGTGTGAGAGCCCCCAGGTCAGGGAACTAGCCCTTCAGCAGCACACCTGACCTTGAACTGGGGACGGGGGAGGGTTGCCCCTCCACACAAGTGCCAAGGGCTCATTTCAGCAGTCTAGAGCTGTACCCATTGTTTGCTAAGATGACGGATCACAGAGCTAAAATGAAACTCTTCTCTGGAAAAGTAGATTCAAATTAAAAATCAGAGAACAAGAGAACAACAGGAATTTCAAAGATAATGACAGGACTCTGTTACATGTCAGAGTCTTCCTCCTCTGAGCTCAACTTTCAATCTTTACTTTGGAATCATTTGACTAAATATGGGAAAACTCCACCATCTGACTCCATTTTCAATTTTTCATTACACAATTAGACCATACACATTACAATTAGACCATAACAGGCCACTGCAGTAACAGAATAGGCTTTCAATTTGTCAGACTTCCCTTTCAAACTTCCCTTTCATTGCTCTTCTTTTAGTTTAGGACCTCTCCATAAGAACATATCAGCATAAGAGAGAACAAACAAGCCATACAGTATTGGGAGCCCAGGTAGTGTTCTTCTCGATCCTAACGAGGGGAATGGTTTCAAGGAGGAGAAGGCAGATATGGCAGATTAACAGCTGGCTGCACCACTGGGCTTGGCAACAGGGTTTTGGTTTCTATGACCATGGGACTCTGCCTTATGACCACCAGCTAGTGGGGAAGGATGGGAACCATCTCAGCAAGAGGGACACACATCTCCTTGCCAAAAGGCTGGCCAACCTGGTTAGGAGGGCTTTAAACTAGACGAGAAGAGGGAAGGGGAGTGTCACACAGACATGGCGAACAGTACCACACGGCCAAGGTCAGATGGGGTCCAGTGGGAGTATGGTAGTGGGGAAGTGGGGTTAGGAAATGATTATAGAGGGCACTCTTTCACCCTTCCTGGGGAACCTGCAGGCTCGGTTACCTCCCTGAAATGCCTGTACACCAATGTGCGAAGCATGGGGAATAAGCAACATGAACTGGAGATCTGTGTGCAGTCCCAGCACCATGATCTCATTGGAATCACAGAGACATGGTGGGACAGCTCGCACGACTGGAGCGCTGCCATGGAAGACTATGTGCTCTTTAGGAAGGACAGGCTGGGGAGGCGAGGTGGTGGAGTTGCTCTTCATGTGAGAGAGCAACTGGAATGCACAGAGCTCAACCTGCAAGTGGATGATGAGCGAGTCGAGAGCTTGTGGGTAATGGTTAAAGGGCAGGCTAATGTGGGAGACACTGTGGCAGGTGTCAGCTGGATATTGCCTCACGGTCACAGGCCCTGGTTCTCATGGGGGACTTCAACTTCCCCGCCCTCAACTGGAAGGACAACACAGCCAGGCACAAACAGTCCTGGAGGTTCCTGCAGTGTTGATGATAACTTTTTGACACAGGTTGTGGAGGAGTCGACAAGGAAAGGTGGGCTACTGGACCTCGTGCTAACAAACAGAGAGGGACTTGTAGGAGACGTGAGGGTGGGGGATAGCCTTGGCTGCAGTGACCATGAGTTGGTGCAGTTCAGAATCCGATGAGGAGGAGGCAGGATTGTAAGCAGCCTTCCAACAATGGACTTCAGGAGGGCCAACTTCAGCCCTCCTTCTTCAGAGGGCTAAAGAGACCTCCTTCAGAGAGACTTCAGAGACCTCCTCAGAAGAATGCCATGGGCTAGAGCTCTAGAAGGAATGGGGGCCCAAGAGAGCTGGCTAGTTTTCAAGCGTCACTTCCTCCATGCCCAGCAAGTGCATCCCTGTGCGTAAAAAGTCAGGCAGAGGGGGCAGGAGACCTGCATGGGTGAGCAAGGAGTTTGCAGCAATGCTCGGGCAGAAGAAGGCAGTATACATAATGTGGAAAAAAGGACAGGCCCCCTGGGAAAAATACAGGAGCGTAGTCAGGGAATGTAGAGATATGACAAAGAAAGCTAAGGCGCATTTGGAACGCAACGTTGGCAAGGGATGTTAAAATAACAACAAAAACTTCTTCAAATATATAAACAGCAGAAGGAAGGTCAGGGGAAATGTGGGTCCACTGGTGAACGGGATGGGCATCCTGGTTACAAATAACACAGAAAAAGCAGAGTTACTGAATGCCTTCTTTGCTTCGGTGTTTACCAAGGGCAGCCCTGTAGAGTCCCAGGCCCTAGGGACAAGAAAAGAAGCCTGGAAAGAGGAACACTTGCCCTGGGTAGAGGAAGACTGGGTAATAGGTCATCTAAGGAAACTCCATACCCACAAATCCATGGGCCCTGATGGGATGTACCCCAGAGTGCTGCGTGAGCTGGCAGACGTCATAGCTAAGCCAGTCTCCATCATCTTTGAAAGATCCTGGAGAATGGGGGAGGTGCTAGAGGACTGGAAGAAGGCCAATGCCACACCAGTCTTCAAAAAAGGCAAGAAAGAGGATCTGGGCAACTACAGGCCAGTGAGCCTCACCTCCGTCCCCGGAAAAGTGATGGAATGGCTCATGCTGGCTGTTGTCTCCAGGCACATGGAGGACAAGAAGGTGCTCAAGACTAGTCAGCATGGATTCACCAAGAGGAAATCACGCTTGACTAACCTGATAGCCTTCTACGATGGGATGACCAGCTGGATAGGTGAGGGGAGAGCGGTGGATGTCATCTACCTTGACTTCACCAAGGCTTTTGACACTGTCCCTCACAACATCCTCCTAGACAAGCTCCAGAGGTGTGGGATGGATGAGTGGTTGGTGAGGTGGATTGGAAATTGGCTGAATGGCAGAGCTCAGAGGATGGTGATCAGCGGTGCGGAGTCTAGTTGGAGGCCTGTGTTGAGTGGGGTCCCCCAGGGGTCAGTCCTTGGTCCAGTC
>JAWLRI010000144.1:5372488-5415261 GCA_034781795.1 Crypturellus tataupa
CCCTATGAGGAGAGGCTGAGGGAGCTGGGCCTGTTCAGCCTGGAGAAGAGAAGGCTGAGAGGGGATCTAATCAGTGTATAAGTACCTCAAGGGAGGCAGTGAGGAGGATGGGGTTGGCCTCTTTTCAGTGGTGGCCACCAACAGAACTAGACGAAATGGCCACAAACTGAAGCATCAAAAGTTCCACAGGAACTTAAGGAAAAATTTCCTGATAGTGAGGGTGACAGAGCCCTGGAACAGGCTGCCCAGAGAGGTTGTGGAGTCTCCTTTTCTAGAGATCTTCAAGACTCACTTGGATGCAGTCCTGTGCCATGAGCTCTAGGTGGTCCTGTGTGTGCAGGGGCGGGTTAGGGACCTCTAGAGGTCATCTAGTCTTCCAACCTTAGGCATTCTATGATTCTATTTTCAAGAACAGTCAACCCCCAGCAACCCTAGGCAATGCATTAGCTTCCCTCAGTGTCAGTCCCATCATTGCAAATGACAGGCAGACTTGAGCAGTCTCCAAGACGCCGCAGGCTGCCATGATTTCTCCTTCATGGAGTAGAACGGTGAGTATAGAACAGTTTTGTTAACAAGACAAATTCATGTCTTCTGATCCTGTCAAACTCTGGTTCAAATGCCAACAAGCTTGGTTTAGGCTGAGTTAGGTTTTGTGATTCCTCCTTTTACTCTGCACATTGAGTCATGGTTAAATGACATTTTAGTCTTAATTATAGCTAAATTCAAACTAAATCAATCTTTGCAATTTCATTGTTAATATTTTTAAAAACAAATAATCTTTTGCTTAATAAATGCCCCAGTTTCCAACAGTTTGCATTCACCAATCATAAATAAAATGATGAAGCACTATTTTTTAAAAAAAAAGTTAAAACCACAAAACCACTAAGAGAACCATTGAATTCCTATTTCTTGATCTATTTCCAGTAGAAAGAAGATAGCTTTGAGGTCAGATCACTATTAATGAGAGATTCTGAAGGTAAATGCATTTTTTAAGTGCTAAAATGTGCATTTTCTTACCAATGAAACCCAGCTGAGAAAATTCCAGAATCATCCAATCTTCAGAAGCAAGCTGAAGTGCAAAATTTTTTATTGTGCTGAAATAATTCTGCTTGACAACAATGTCATCTTCAAGCTAGAGGAAGGTAGCAGTGATATCAGTGTAAATCAAAAACAGCAAAGCAAGAGGGAAAATACAGCTAGGAAAAATGATTTATAATATACTTCTAATACATTCTCTATACTCCTAATATAAGCACTAGTATAAAATCTAGACAGTGTAAATAAAAACCACTAGTATAGAAGCAGGGATCACTGTTTATTTGCAGAAAACTAACCTAAAATCTTTTTATAGCAAAAAGTCTAAAATTATATTTCAACAAATTACTTGAGAACACGGAGCTGTGGACTAGGTAGTAAAATCACATTGCTTTTCCGGTTTCTCTTTTTTAGAGAAGAATCATCCACAAAATTTGTTAGACTTTGGACACCATCAATGCTCTACATGGAAAACATATATAGAATTTCTGTGTTATTTTTAAGACAAAATATGACTGTTTACTCGTTTACCTACCAGCATTAAAATAATTAATTTCCCCCTTGAGACAAAAAGCTAAAAGATGTTTTCTACAGAGATGGGTTTCTTTTCATGTGAATAACTTTCAGAAACAAAGAGAAAACCTCTAAGCATCCTGCTTCTCCTACCTCACCTCCTTGTCTCATATAGACTCTCACATGTCACTGGATGCACAACTTCCAGCAGAAATGAGTCTTCACCAGCTCCCAGGGAGCAATTAGCACAGCTCTCTTTGTAAAAACTGTATGAAATGAGATGGATGGAGCTTTCTATCCAAAGGATATAGTCCCCTAAACTAAATAAAGGCCATAAACATAGTTATCTAGATCCAAGATACCTAGAGGTATTGCTTCTACTTCAAAGCAGGAAACCAAGATTCTGGTTTTCTGGAGATATTCTGAGCTATATCAAATTTAAAATTAATTGCTTAAGTCTCCTCTCAACAGCTTTATTCTTGCTTTCTTCTTTTTTTTTTTTTTTTTTTTTTTTTTTTTAAGAAAACAAATCTAGTGATGCATTCAAAATACAGCTATATAGAATGCAGAGCCATATTAAAGCAACACTGCAAAATGGATTTTAACTTTCACTGTGCTGCTGATTCTATGCGTAGGAGAGTCAGCTCCTGACAGGGTACGAGGGAAAACCAGCAATTGAACAGTCTGCATTCCTTCATATAAAATAAATCAAAAAGGACAATCAAAAAGCTCATTTCTCATTCAGACTGTTGGCTTCAAAATCTCTACTCCTTATGTAACATAACCACAATTATAGCCTTCCTGCAACTATGGGATCACATTATCTCTATTCTGCATAGGTCTTGGTGATGTGCCCAATAGTACAATTTCTGGAGACTCACTTGAAAACTTGTCTCAAAATAAAGAATAGAAAATTACCTGAATGTAATAAACCCCCTTTTTCTGGGCATACATCATAAGAAAACAGTAATCCAAATTTTGTTTTGTTCTCCATCTGAAATTAAAATCAAAACTTAAGGATTAGGAAAAAAACGTTATTTCAACACATACTGGCAATGCAAAGAACATCACACTACGAAGGATGACGCACATTACTGAAATGTTAGGACAATTGCTTTTGGCACTGTTCCCTCAGGAAATCCTCTGTCTGAAAAAAAAGTGGAACAAGTCTTTCCCCTTATGCTTTAATACAGACAGAAAAGTGGTTCAATTTGAATCTGATCACATGAAAACAATCTGACATTTCACTAAAAATACACTGGCATTTTAAGTGCAACAGAACTATTCAATGGAAACTATTGGACTTTACACTGTATTTCAGAAGAAAAGAGAGTAAACAAAAATGTCTACATACAACTCATGCAACATCAACAGAAAAAAAGAAAGAAAGAAAAAGGAAAATGGTATGAATTCCCAATTCTCCTCCTAGAATTTAACACTAACGGAATTCAGCCAAGATTAACTTCAGGCTCCAATACTTCAGAGAACAGCATGTAGATAGAACCAAGACTAATTCACAGACCTCTTTTTACATCCCCACACTTTGAAGAATTGCAGTAAGAAAACATTTCAAGAATTCACATCCCACTTGCTATTTCATAAACAAGAAAAGTACGGATGTGGGAGGAGACGAGGGATGATCTGGGGGATTAAACAAACCTGACTCTTTCTTTCGAGTCTCCAAAGGTCTCTTTCAAGTTTGACAAGTCAGGATAGTAAGTTGCAGGAGGGGCTATTACTTCTACCAAGCCAGAATTGATCTCTGTAGAAAATCTGCCAAAAGAAATACGCCAGAAGGTACATGAAATATCTTGGGTGCTGGACACGTCACACTTGCTTGCTTACTGCTGATGCCATTATTGTTTGATATAATGCACATTTGTTATGCTTATGTTCCAAATGATTAGGTTACCTGTACAAAATATTATCCTAATTTTCATGGCCAAATGGGTTTCCCTCTAATGGAGTGACATTCTTAAATTATGTTCATAGCATAATATTATGTTAATAGCTGTTTTACAATTTTATGGAATTACTTCCCCTTAATTTATCATCTTTTACTTACTCCTTCAAAAGCCCAAGCCCACAAGAGAAAAAAAAGACCTCTCATTTTCCTATATTATATTTTATTACATATCACATTTTAATTAAAAAAAAAAAAAAAAGCATAAGAAAAAGCAAAAAAAGCACACACACACACACACAAAAAAAAGCTGTAACTTACTCTTTTTCCAGGCTTGCTACAACACTGTTTACATAATCAAGATCAGTCTGGGGATGAAAAAAGAATAGAAATGAAATACACATCAGCTTCAGAGCTGCACCAATAGTACAAGAGCACAAGGGCATAAAGAAACAATAGCACAAAGATTTGAACAGTAGCTGTATTTGAACATCACTTACAGCACGCAAAATATCTGAATAATATATGAACACATCTCTCATGTAACTATGTCCTTGGTCTAATGGGGAAAGGAACAATCTTCTGCATAAACACAGAAAATATATTTGCCTTACAGCTGCTTTTAATAAAACAATTTAATCCAACTGTTGATATTTTCTTGCTCTTAATGATAAGATGATCACTGAATATTTGTACAGGAAAGAGATGATATTGACATTATACAAAATATATACAAAAATTTTACAAAAAAGTTTTCTGTAGAAAAGATCTTTATACAAAAATTCTTCTTTCAGAAATACATTTGATAAACAAGTTGATGCCCCACTTTAGACAACAAGGATTTTCCTGACTAGGTTTGCTTTTCTTCATCAAATACTAAACTCAAAGGACATATCACCACCTGGTTCCTAAAACTGTACAGATTCTGATAATTAATTGTTGGATAAAACAAATCTTAATATTCTGGATAGCAATACTGATCACCTAATGTGCCAAAACTGGCCAACTATGCATTTAGTCATTCACATGCATAACAGGAAAGTTTCTAAATTCATAAATCAGAGTGAAAAACAACAACAGCAACAACAACAAAACAAACAAACCTTATCTTTGTCATACTGACTAATCTAACAATTTGACATATTATTTGCCAAGTTTCAAAGGAAATAATTTCAGGTCTATAATTTGGGGGCTCACAAGGAGTCACAGAAACAGCTGCCTTTGAAATGACGAAAACAAAAGCACAGTTCCTACATTTTTTTTTTCTGATGAATTTGTAATGCAGATTATCATTAACGGATTATACACAGAGTGAATAAATCCCTTCCAAGCTTTTCTATGGAACTACTAATCTTGTTTGATAAAGGTTCTTACCCTTTGATCTTAAAAATCACCATTCCTATTTTCAAAGATTTCTTTTTATAAAATCCAACATAATGCCAGCAACACATGCTTCTTTAAAAAGGACAAGAATAATTTTCCTCCAAAAGCAGCTTTGAGATTATATAAGAAAATGTGAGTAAAAAACATTTGCCATCTTTTTTTTCCCATAGATATTCTTTTCATAAGCACTACTATTGCTTTACAGGACAGGAGTTCTAATAAGGAATTTCTCTTTTAAGGTCTTGGCAACTTAAAACTCATTGTACAACAAGGTCCTCACAAGCAACCTCACAAGCCAATGCGAACCTGATGCATCACTTTAAGTTGTTAAAGACACATAGGGTTTCTGCATACATGTATCACAGGATGGAATCCAGGACATAACATTTTTTCCTCTGTTTTCAATGCTTTTAAATCAATGACAAACCATTACCTACAAACAGTTCAACCATCAGCATATCCCTCTTTCACTGAAACATTGCCTTTCATGCCATTTCCTTTGAAACATTGTAAAATATAGAAACTATTGTCTTGTAGGCATAGGAAAAGAAAGGCAATTTGAATTTCCTGTTGACATTCCAAGCACTGTGAATAACCAATCTAATATTAACAACTCAAATACCTGTTAAACAAAACACTATCATTTCTATATAGAAAAGAATGTAAAAAAAAAAAAAAAATCATATATACACCAGAAACACACCAATCCCCTGTGAAGCATCTCAGAGATTAAACTAAATGTCTAGCCTGATACTAAATGAAAGCATATATTTGGCCCACAAACCTATGACTTAGTTTAGCCTTCCTTGAAATCAATATAATTTTGACCTATTTTACAGATATACCACAAGGCCTTGAGAATGCCTTGATAATGTAAAAATGATATGCTTACACAGAAGGTACTGCAGGCAGAAAAAAAGAAATTCTGCAATAGTAATTCTCTACTTATTGCCCCTGCCCATCTGTTTGCAACCCTCATGCAAAAGGTTGGCAGTTTCCCATGGGAAGCTGCTATCATCCTAGCTTTATGTTAAAGAGTTGTAGCCTACAGATTTATAACCTCATCTGGCAATCTGGTCTCCTGTCAAACCAATTCAAGAGGGTCTGGCCTAGCCACACTGCACAGTAGATAACGTGCTAACGCTGGTTCAGTAGGTAATCTTCCCTCTGAATCAACACTTAGTCACTTGCCTCAGCATGGGGCAAGAGGAGGTGCCACTTTTAGGATGAAAAAGAAGATCAAGATTTTGAAAAAAAGACTGAGAGAGACCTTTGCCTCAGTTTCAGCTGTGGACATGTCCCAAGAAGGCATCATCTGTAAGTGATTTCACACTGGTGTAACAAAGTATGAGACCATGCAGTGAATTCTGTCAAGCCATGACCACACCTCAGGGAAGAGCTAACTACACAAGAGACTTTGCAGGGGAACAAGTGCAGAGAACCAGCAACAGGCAGATAATTGCTCTGTCCTAAAGCTCCTTCAGTCAGTGTTAATAAATTTAGCTAACAACTAAAAAGTGATGAAAGATCTATTATTGACCAAAAATGTCTATTTTTTGAGGAAGAAGGTGCTCAAAAGCTCACTGCCTTAACAAAATAAAACCTAACATTCTCTTTAATCCACCTGCAGAATGAGACTGCTGAAAACAAGCATAAACTAATATGAAGGAGAAAAACACCTGTCTTCTTCAGGATCCTTAAATAGCTCAATAGTAGCTCAAATCTTTCCTGACTGTTCTTTCTTCCCAGTTATATGAAATTACTGATCTCTGAACAAGCACAAAGCTCAGAGCAAGACACCCTCCATTCTTCATTCCTAACAGATCAGCCAAGAGATCCAACTAGCTCAACATCTTCTTTCCAACAATGACACCAAGAAAGGACACATGAAGAGGAAGAGGAACAAGAACAGAACAAGTATATACAATACTTCTTCCTCATGCTAGGCATGCTCCAACTACATTCAACTCGGGAAATTTCCTGGGCCAGCCACAGCCATGATTTTATACATATCACTCTTCAGTAGACTCCTCTTCCATGCACTTCCCCAGAATCTCCTGAGCCCATGCAAACTTTCAGCAGGAAAGGACATTTTAGCTTATGAAACCCAAGGAGTTTGCCCATGGAAAACGCATCTAAGATTTAAATGCTTACCTGAGCAGTTTTGATGACTGACACTCACTTTCTTAAATCTCTCTGGAGCAAAACAGAGTCAGTTGTGGAATAAGCTAAAGTTTTGGAGTGTTGTGAAGTAAGTTTCTAGCTTCCTTCAATCTTCGTAAAATGCTACCCTACAATTCTTCCCTTCTCTAGTTTACATGGGGATATATTTCTAATCCACAGTTATTCTACAGTTTGTCTGAAGAAATGTTGTTATCTATAACAAATGCACAATGCAACAGCACAGTAATGAACTCCTCAATTGTTCTTATTGATGCTTATGAGAGACTGTGTGTATAGCAAAGTAGTAGGGAATATACCCTCTAACAGGCAAAATGTGAAATTAGCATGTTTCATTTGATGGCTGAACAACTGGAAGCCAAACCCACAATTTCTAGTTTTGAGAATCAACAACTCTTTCATACTATTACATATTATTCATACCTCCAAGAATGACAGAAGATGGACTGCTTCTTAAAATGTTTTTTTTTTTTTTTTTAATAGAGGAGCAATTTACACCAAAAGTACTATCTAAACCAAGAGTTCATCTGCTGTCTTCCCCAGCAGCAGATGCCCAGAAAAAGAAAAAAAGATGGAATAAACAGAACAGAACGAGCCTTTCCCTCTTATACCTCCCAGTACTCAGTAATCAACAGTTCACAATTCCCTAGGCCCAAGTTGTATCCATATCACTATATTCAGTAGCTCCTACGGGACCTATGCACAGTGAATTTGCTCAATTCATTTCAAAACCAATTCACTCGCTTACATTCTATAATATCCTGTGGTAACAGGGTCCACAATTTAGTTCTGTGCTTGGCAAAAAAATATCTTCTTGAGTTTAGATTTTGCTTCTGAATTTCACCCAGTGAGTTATCCAAGTTGCATCTTTGTCATCGTATCAAACCGACAATCAGGTTGAATCCACATATGCAAAATTTTAATGAGAACCATGGGTGGGTCCAAAGAGGACTGACAGTGGCTGGGCAATGCAGGCGAAGTAAGTACACAAATTGTTTGCATCAGGCCATATGGTTACTCTGTCAGGGGACAAGAAATAGTACTGAAGAAACAAAAACAGCCTTGAAGTTCAGACAGCTGCACAGTGGGAAATTCCTATCCTTCCTTTTATTTTCCACTCTGTCTGTCCTGTAAAAAGTTTGCTAGGGATATTGGAAGGATGTTTGATGTTGGTTTGGTTGATAGATATTTGATAATGTTGTCCAAAATTTGCTGATAAACACAGTGCAAATTCAGTCAAACATCCAGGTAGTCGCTTGTTTGCTACAAGGCTTTGGAAACAGGTTATTGGTTTTACTTTCAATCTCACAGACGTTCTGGATGTTACCAGAGAGACAAAACACAACTCTGCCTATTACTGGTAACATTTCCTCACCACAAACATCAAATCTTACTGCCCAGGTGCATCTCAAAAGAAAAATTATAAAGAGAAGCACTTTAGCCATACAAATGCTTTAGAGTCACGCTTTAGAGTCAAGGGCACAGTTCTGAACTTTATCTTTCTGCTGAAGTTATTTAATTTGTTCCAGGTCCATGGCAGGTTTCAGACTCCCATGAAGACCCTCCTGTGAGATCTATAGGAGATTGTATTGCTGGTATTAATTCCATTTAAAACTTTGCTAGCCACTGCCAGGAAAAAAATGAGTGCAAAAATCTGTGATTATGCCAGGTAACAGCATCTCTGTGCACTCTTCATTCAGTTTGGGTGCCATAGAAACTGGGATTCCAACAGCAGCTTAAATAAATCCTTCAAATCCTCACTGAGAGCGCAAGCTAACTTTCTACTAGATGCAAAATTTGGCAATATAGCTAAAAGCTATGTTTTTTTTTTCATCTTGATCTGCTTTGAATGAGATGTCCAAAGCAAAGGCTATCATTTGTGTAGGCCTTTAAAAAATCCTTATGAAGATGATGGATAGGCTGTTGGATGGAAGGCTGTTTTCCACAACAGCCTCTCTAGCTTCGATTTAAAAGAAACAAACAGCATGGTAGGATCTGTGGGTGCTTCTCCAACTCACAACATGCAGCCTGGTCATCTAGGGACACCTGGCAAGAACACTCTTGCCAGGCACCAATGCAGTAGCTCTCAAGCTCTTGGTAAAGAGAATAGAGAATGGAAAGTCCTCCCTAGTCAGGATGATATAAAGATATCTGGGTTGAGAGCAAGAGAACCAAAATACCTCTTTGTTTTCTATCGAGAGCTCTGCTGATCAAACAGGTATCTAATTCAGGCCCAGCGTAAGGAGAGGTGAAAAATCCAGGCTTGTTTATTTTGCTGGAGTCATTTTTCATGCTGTACTCCAATGTTAACACTTTCAAATCAGGTTCAGCCAGGTTTGATGCAGTATGTGCACTCAATGAGAAACTTATTCATGTTTTGTTCACACAAGTGCAGAGGATGAGACCATGTTGAGTGCTTCGGTCACACAGCGACCCAACGAACACAGAAAATTTTCCACCAAAGTAATAAAGAAAACAACTGCTCTCCATAAAAAGAGGACAGAGAAAACGTTATCGAAGATTAAAATCTTTTAATTAAGCAGCGGCTATTTGCAGAAAGAGCTGATAAGCTAGCAGCAAAAGGCATTCAAGGCCCACAGGTTTCTAGTCTGCCTGAACCTGTGAATAAGCAACACGCAGGGAAGTATAACACAAGTGCCCGTGCTCCAAGAACAAAAGATTTTCAATTATTGCCCATCAGATGTAATCAGGAGCACATGGTATTAACAAAATGATTTTGCATAGCTGAAGTATTTTATGATTCTTTCTGAAATTATTTGCCTTTCTCATATTCTTGTGAAATCAAGGGCTCATTGTTTTTCAATATACATTGATTACTACTTGTATAAAAGACTACGCTCAGAGCAGCTGCTGATTAACGAAGTGAACAGACAATTATTAGTGATAGAAATCTCTCTAGAATAAGTCCATTTTCTTCAAGGGAACCAAAACCTCTCCACAGGGAGAAATCTTGCTTAGATACCAGAAAGTACTTTTTCTCATATTCAGTAGCATGCATTCCTTTTATATTACATCTATTGTTGAGTTATGATGCTGTAAAGTATTTCAAAAGCATGTTTCCCATACTAATTATAATCGCTATCAAGTAAACATACTGGGCAGTCATTTTAACACCGAGTTCACAGTTACTGAAACCCGTACCTTACCGGTTATTCTGAAAATCAGCTAAAAAGAAAATTTGTGAGATTTGGACCATTGATTCAAGTTCTCATGAGCGCACGAACTAGTTACGTAGAAAGGGAGTAAAAAGATTTTAGTATAATAGTATAATGAATCTTGCCTATTTATTAGTCATCCTAATGAGTACCTGCAAATTATTCAGCAATGAAGTGATTTTTAACAAATTGAAGAACAGACATATGTCAGTTACTGGTGCACTTGCCACAGTTTACTGTCAAGCAAATCTATTAATTATTTAAATTGGTGATTAGGTATCACATCAATCCAGATATTTTAGAATTCCTTGAAATTCCATTTTGGAAATTTACTGTGTGTAATGACATTTGGGAAATATTCATAGCATAAATGAATATGCAAATCTCTTCAGCAACTATAATGCATCTGTATTTACTAGCTCATGTTTACACTATTCATACTGTTCGCCTAGATTATTAGCTTTCTCCATGAAAAAAGTCAAATTTGAAAAAGGAGTAGGACTGAATTTCTTGTGTCTGTGTGAGGCGGGAAAGAATTCAAAAAGTTTTGTAGGATGCTTAGCACCAAAGAGTATAATCTGTGACTGCAGCTCCTAAGAATGCTTCTAAAGCACAGTCAGCTTGATTTCTTTAATACACCAAGTAAGAAAATGCTAGCATGAGGCTTTCAAAGTATCACATTCTATATAATTCCATTGTAAAAAATATTTTTGTAAACTCTCACTATTCTTTTTGTTGGTTCAGGCTACAGACAAAGTGCAGACAGTAGTTATTAGTAAAATTTAGCTAAAAAGTAGCTTATTAGTAAAATTTCATAGCCTCTAACTAACCATTCTTTCTGTACTATAACTGCACACTTGTTTGGTTTTGCTGCTATTTTAAATACAGGCATAGATGATCTTAGCTCTTATACATATATTTTAATTAAGCCTTCATTAAGGTACACATTAACAATAGGAATAGTCTGAGACATTTTAGGCTATGAAGCTCCAGCAGTCAAAACTATTTTAAAGAAAGAAAAGGACTGTTGCATTAAGAACAAGTAGAGATATAAGAGAGAAAATGTTCAATAGTCCTACATTCTTCAGGATACAGAAGGAAGTTGAAAAGCACAGAGCAGCTCGGAAAAATTACAGTGTATATATCAGGACACAGTATTTACTGTGCCATCTTATTTACTGAGTTTTCTGTAGCATTTTCAAAACAAACTGTAGAGTTACTGAAATTAAGAAAATATAAAGCATGGTAAAAAAATGTTATCGCTTGATATTTTCAACCAGCAGATATTTAAAAAAAAAAACTTTTCTGCAAAAGATAGCATCTATTCAAACACATAAGTTTCGATTGACTTGCAGGAAAAAGAAAACAATGGAATAGATATGCGAAGACCAGTCAAGTCAGTTCTCAGGTAGAGCTAAAATCCATTTAAAAACTTTTAAAAGAAAGTTTTAAAATGTGCTAATCACAGAAGTACCCGTATGTCTACCTGCATTAGACCTGCAAAATAAAATTGTCCAGACTTTCAAAACATCCAGGCTGTCCAGAAAAACAAACAAACAAGAAACCCAGCAACCTCCAGCTGCATCATCTGATGCATCACAGCTAAGCAGTGGCATGAAGCAAGCAGGGAGACTCA
The DNA here is from genome assembly GCA_034781795.1 of Crypturellus tataupa. Classification (NCBI taxonomy): domain Eukaryota; kingdom Metazoa; phylum Chordata; class Aves; order Tinamiformes; family Tinamidae; genus Crypturellus; species Crypturellus tataupa. The sequence continues at coordinate 5,384,316 of JAWLRI010000144.1, forward strand.
TTCCCACAGCACCACAGAGTTTCTTGGACATCATTTTGCTGTTAAATGAACAAGCTGACTAGCACATCTCTCAGTCACTAGGTACAAGATGTGCAAAATAACCAGTCCATTGAATCTGTATCTGTTATTGCTCTGATAAATAGAAAGGGCTAGGTTCTTCAGGACTATCTCTCTCAAGAACGTGAGACTGTGATGCTGCCTCCTTTGCATGGAAGGAAAAGACAGTAATTTTAGTATGTGTAGAAGATGAGCAAATGAGTTCCCCAAATGAATGGTACTTCTGATTAAAAGCAGGTTAGAAAGAGTAAACATATTAAAGTGCTTACCTCTCCTATAAAGACAACCATAACACAATCCAGTTTCTCTTCGGGGGACAGTTTATCAATAAGGGAGTGCAGAGTTTCTGTAAGGTAAGACTTGACTTTCCTTTTCACTGTAGGAATTCCCATTACAATGGAAACTGAAATCAAACAAAATCAGAAACATGATTCCAGTAACTTAATACGCAAGACAGAAAAAATGTTTTGCCTCGTAATATAGCATTGCTTTAGAAACACAAAGAGTTAAAACTGAGATAACACAGTAATTAAAGTTGACTTAAAAATATACCAGCATCATCAGGAACATGATTAACAATCATCACCAATGCTCAGAGTAAACAGAAAAAAAACCCCAGCAATCCTAGACATGTCAACTATTGCGTAAGTAATATTTACAATCCTGATATTAATCAGGAAATGTTGCACCAAGACTTAAGACTCATTAGCCTGCCTTCCTTAGTTTTATTTTCAGAAAGGCACAAGCATTCCCCACAACTCACTTGTCCACAACGCTTATTTTTATATTCTCAGAAGAAGCAATTGAAAGTGACATGGCTAAAAAAAACCCTCTCTTACTTTCCCTGCATGTGATTTGAGTTATTGTGAATGTGCAGAACTAGAGGTCATCAGGAAAGCCTGAAAATCCCTCACTGAAAGCTTTTATACCCAATAAAAGCATCTCCAATAGAGTACCACTAACCCTGTCTTTCAGAGGACCCCTCAATTCTTATGTTCTTTTCTTCCTCTGAGTCTCTTCTCCCTTGCACCTCACCCTGCACTACCAAGAGGGTACGTGGCAGGTGGGCAATAAAAGCACAAGCCAGCCTGCATAAAGCAGTAACAGAGGTTGGCACCATGGTTATTGTAACTGACACCACTCATTTGTGTGAAATGTTTTACCACATCATAAATATACATATTAAGACAGAAAAAAACTCACAAATATTAACAGATTTAGTGAGTAGCCCCTATAAAATCTGCTTTACCTAGAAACTTCACACAAGTCCTGAATCATCAAAATAAATACCCTAAAAGCACAACGACCAGGAAGGGGAAAACAACGGAGCAAATTTAATTCCAAATTTTCTTTCTTTTTCTTCTTTTAATTTAAATTAAATTGATACAAGCTAGGAATAACTAATAACGTCTTTCAAAGGGCAAGGAGAGGAAAAAAGAAAAAAGAAAGAAGGTCCAGATAGCAAGAACAGGTGCCGTTCATACTGGAGAGCATACAGAGAGACAAGGATTCACAGGTGGAGCCTTCCTGCCTGCAGACACACACATACACACGTTCTGAGGCAGCTGAACTTGGTTGGGTTTTACCCTATCTCTTTGCTAGAGCTCCAAAGTGGGATTCAGTGGAGATACCCTAAAGACAACAATTCAGAATTTGTGCAGATTAAAGAAAAGAGTTCAACAGTATTGCAGTACAATGCTGAATTAATTCATTTTTTCCTCCGATGCTCCCATTTTATTGATGCAATTATGACTCATTATCCTTGTGCTCCCAACTCTTATACACTGAAATATGTTGTGCAAAACACCATAAACACCCAGTATAACAAAATTATATCTCTACGTGGTTGTACCACATATCTGAAAAGCCAAAGGAATGTGCCCAATAGGCAGTTCAGAATCTATAATATTTCTGTCCTTTTCCCCTTTTACTTAATTATAGAATCTCATCTGCTTCTTAATGTGCATTTTAAGATAGGGTGGGGAAGTGATCGAGATTCTGCAGAAAAGAGCAAAACTGAAGCCAAGCTCCTTTCATCTCAGAGTGAGAGCAAATTGTAAGAGATCTCAATATCACACAAGTAAAATGAGATATCTTTGATCTAACAAGTAATGCATAACAACAAGTAAAAATCCTCAAGAAAGAAAACATACAATAAGCACCATATCAGCATACCTCCTGTCCTTCCCAGGCCAACCTGCACAGAGGGTTGAAGGCTTCCTTCATGTTTCAACAAATGAGGCAAGTGGTAATAGATATTTGGCACTTGGAGAGATTTTCGGCTTGTTAGCTCTTTTAACAATTTTAGTGTCTCATCTGCAAACATATATGAAATCAGTAATGTAGAAAATGCAAAGGCTATGTTTTACTGAGTAGGTAACTCATGCACTAAACCAGGCTTGATCCTTAACTAAAAACAAAACAAAAACAGAACAAATGATCCATTTTAATGACGCATCAAGTTTGGTGTAAAACACAATTTTTTTTCAGTTTTACTTTAAAAAAAAATATGTCTGAGACTGTTTTCTATCCAGTAACTTTGTTGTGGGTACAGTTAATATTTACCTAATCTCATAGAATTTTCACTGTGTAGACATAAAGGAACACTCCGTTTACTTATTTTCCAAGGGATAAAAATTAGAGGCTTATTTATCCAAATGATTTTGCATTTACATTTAGATATTGCATCACTAGGTAGCAATTTAAATACCAAATAAACAACTTTGAAACTATAAGAACATATTAGAATACATTTAACACCAGATACAAAACAAAAAAAGCATTAAGTATACAATACACTAAGAATCTGAGCATTTCTCCAATAAAATAGACACTAGTATAAAGTTAATTTAGTCCATTTAGAATATTTAAAACATTCCTTTTAGAGTATACTGTTCAGATGACTCTCAAAGCTGCAAATAATAATTTTTAAGTTCCTTTGACATTCATATCAATTTTCTTGCATCAAGTGCAAAACAATCTTTCTTTTTTTTTTTTCCAAGACATGAAAAACACTATAGCACAGGGACCTTTGGGAACTTATGAGCCTAATAGTATCAGGTTTAGGTCAAAAAGTAGACTCAAGGTTCCCAAGAAAAATCTCAGTTATGCAGAAGTGAGGAAAGGAAAGTAATTCCATAGATGTGTCTCATTGCAGATTCTGAAGACAGCTTCTTCAAAGACTTTTTTTTCTTATTTGCAGATGAAACAAAGTTCCCAACTGCTTCTGATCTTGAAAAACACTTTGTAAATATATGCAAAAGTAGAGATGCAAACTTTGATAGATTCCATTATAGGCAGTTTTACTTTTTTCTGCTAACATTTCCTTTAGCTTCAAATGCAAAAGTCGGACTAAAATCCTCTCAAAATGTGACAGCTCTTTGTATGAATGAATAACGACTTATGCAAAACAACCTGAGTTTCTTCCAGATTTGAAGATTGCAAATACTACATAGTATTCTGTATATTTAAAGACATTGAATATAGTAAAATCTATCTAATAATAGATTCCAAGCATGAATGTGATTTAGTTAAATGAATTCTAAATTTCTGAAACAGCATCTGAAGCAGAGAATCTGACCCCAAAACCCATCAAATCAAATATACTCTGTATCACACATCCACGGGGCCCAAAAGGTACCTGTACAAAGTGGAATTCCATGAGGTTACAAAGCAAAGAAAATGACAGTCGCTGCTGTACCATTCCTGGAAATCCCGAGGACAAGCAGAGATCAAAATGGCTAGACCATTAATGTCAGAGCATTGGTTAATATCAGCATGGAAGGCCTATAATTATAACTCTCAGAAAAGATATTTTTCAATAGAAGATCAAAAATATACAGAGATCCATAGTCCAAATCCATCCAGGCAACAGATTTTTTTAAAAAAAATGATCCAATAAGGTAGTTAAAAAAAAAAGTAGCTATTTTTCTCATTAGACCAGTACACTGATATAAATCAAAATCACTGAAGTAGTGGGACTGAATTAAAATGGTAACTGCAAAAATCTGATGAATGGTGCTAAGGTATTCTTTTATATTATCAAACACATTTTTTTTTTACTAATCTTGAGTTTCAGCCTCAAATGTGGGTTAAAAATATCATTTTAATATTTAGTCACTAGTCATTCAACATGTTACCTTTCCATTTTACAAATCATAACCAACGCTTTAGAGAATCTATATATTTTTTGTTTCAGTAGATTTTTGAACATGTTGTAATTGCTTCAAGTTCATCACTTTCTTAAACACTTTTTTCATTTTCCTCCTCAAAGCTAATTTTAAAAGTGATGTAAATTACTGTTAAAATATCTGCAGTATACTAAATAAGTAACCATAAGTTCCAAACTTTTGCAGCTAGGTAAAGAATAAGTATTCAGTCCCTAAAGACATACGAATGAAGAGTGGGTGAATCATTAGGAATAGAAAATGAAAAGAAAAAAGAAAAGAAAAAGAATAAAAGAGATCTATTGTTTTACATAATTGAGCTATTTGCACCACTGAACAGTATCATTCAGTTTTCTTGCTATCATTTTTTAGTCCAAAGTTATATAAAAAAAGAAAAAAAAGTTGATCATGTCTTGTACCTGAAAAATTATTCAGTGCATTCTTACTCCCATTTGTTTCTGCTACTGCACGCCTGAACTGCTCCAAGATTGCATTCAGCTCAGAAGAGCGTTGCAGTGTCCGATGCTCAGCTATACGAAGACGTTCCTTCAAAGCGTGAAATTCCCGTTGATATGCAATCAACTTTTCTAGAGGGAGAAAAGATGATCAATTATTTTTCAAGGATAAACACCTATGGCTTGATCCAACAAGGGGTAGGATCACGAGGTGATTTTGAGTCCTTTCTCAAAACAGATGCCCGTCAACACTTTCTTCTAGAGGGCAGGAAAGGAGCAGTGACTTGCAAAAGTCTTTTTAAAGACCTCTCTGAATACTTGCAAGAAAAAAGTGGAATTTGACAATGTCAAACACATCAATATCAAGCACAAGTTTTAATTTAAATGTCTACAAGGTGAAAATTTGGATCAAAATCCTGTTTGTGTAGATACATGCATGCACATTCTTCAAAAGGAGACCTAGGGCCAGAAGGAAACATTAAAATCTCTTTGACTCTTTGTCTACATCTGGCCTCTTATTCCCTCACCATCCAGCAAATTGAGTATCTCATTAGTGCATCTTTCCTTCTTCCTACTGATTACCTCCCCAAATCTCCTACTCATCACTGCTCTGTTAAATAATACAGATATTGACTGGAGTGTCTTAAGTGATTTAATTGTTTTCATCCATAACCCAACCACACAGTGACATCCACAGACTTTGTTGTCTGCTGCCCCTCCATCCTTAGCTCTTAGCCCTACAATCTTAGGGGAGTGAGACTTTCTACAAGCAATTGGTATATCTTTGTGTCCATGTGAATACAGTGCAGTAGTAAATGGACTAAAGAAGGGATCACACAATCAGCTTCCTGTGTTGGAATCTGTGTTGGTCAGATTGCATTTTCTCCTTCTTCAATTTACTTTGTGTGTGTGTGGATGCACTGTTCTAATTATATTTTGAAAATATAATTAACTAAAATGTCCTGTGTTTAGAAGATGGAAAAATAAAAAATATAATTTTCTACCTCTCAGAAACGTTTTCCTTGCCAACTTTCTTTTCCTTTTTCACTACAACCAAATGGTTGTTGCTTTTGTGCCAACAAGACCAAAACACAGATGCTGGCCCATGTTACAGTATGAGGCCAGACTGTGACCTGAAACAAGCCTTGCTGCGTTTATCAGTGATATCAAGATGGCCAGGAGAGATTTCTGGAGTTTCTGGCATGAAGTACATTCCTACCTGGCAATGGCAACTCCAGGAAAGCAAACCAGTTACATTAAAGCTACAAAACTTTCTAAAAGCTAAATGAATGTGAAATTGTATTAGCGGAGATACCACACTTTCAGGTACGTAAATGCTATTCCCAAAGGCACCTTCCCTTTCTCCCACTGACGAGTGAGTGAGTGTTGGCAGGTTAGAGAGACCTCCAGCAATTTTAGTCTAACCAGGCAAGGACAGGGGAGGTTTCACTGAGCCCTTCCCTAGCATAGGATGGTCCACGGTCTGGGTGCCAGGCTGCTGCATGAGGCCTCCCTTCCCACCCACGTTTATGCTAAAGAGGAGGGAGGCAGAACTTCAGTGCTTCTTTCTGTCTGCCTACTTGCTCCCAAAAGCTAAATTCTCTATGGCATAGCCTCTACTTCTCTGGGAAATGCAGAGAACCCAACCCATAGCACCTACATTTGGACTCAAGCCACACAGGTAGGATGAACTCAGCTCTTTCTGCCACTAGTTAAAAATGTTTCATTTTTGCAGAGCTTGCTTCTCTTTCTATACTTACACTACAAAATGCACATCTCACACAGTGCCCACATCATTTTGCTTTCATAAGGAATAGCAGAGCCCTGCAGGGAATGATTTACTTAGGAATAAATCACAGGGGAGAAGCACAACACATCTGCACCACCTTCACCAAGTAAGCTCTATAATGGAAAAAGAATCACAAATATAATTTGTGATTATATGTTTATATGCAGAGTTTAAAGATTTTCTATCTACCTGATCTAGGTAAGTAGAAAGAAAATAGAAATTTACAGGACTCTAGAAACTCCATAGCAAATTAAAAGTGTCAGTTCTAAAACCATGGAAAATAAATAAATAAAAAGAGGCCAGCTGAAATGGCAGTTTTATAATGTGAATGAATGACAACTGTAATGTTGTGTTAGGAATTACTAAATAAAAACCACTTAGTGAGGAGATGATACTTTCTGAGAAAGTGACTGTTACAAAACCTTTAATCTACGATTAATACAATACCTCAAAAATAAAAAAGGAAATTCACTAATTGATTTTTTTTAAGAAACTTGATATGTATGGAAATAAACTCTTCTTTCCATGACTTATCATAGCAACTCTTGAACAAAACCCATTCAGAGTCTAGGACCCCACCTGTGGCACTCTGAAATTGCTTCCTGATAGAATCATAAAGGTTGGAAGGGATCTCTAGAGATCATCTAGTCCAAACCCCTGCACACACAGGGTCACCCAGAGACCCATCCAAGTGAGTTTTTAAGATTTCCAGAGAAGGAAACTCCACAACCTCTCTGGGCAGCCTGTTCCAGGGCTCTGTCATCCTCCCTGTCAGGAAATTTTGCCTTAAGTTCCTATGGAACTTTTGATGCTTCAGTTTGTGGCCCTTTTCTCTTGTCCTATTGCTGGCCACCACTGAAAAGGGGCTGGCTCCATCCTCCTCAGCCCCTCCCTTGAGGTACTTATACACACTGATACACTCCTTTCAGCCTTCTCTTCTCCAGGCTGAGCAGGCCCAACTCCCTCAGCCTCTCCTCACAGGGCAGATGTTGCAGGCTCCTGATCATCCTTGTAGCCCTGTGCTGGACTCTCTCCAGCAGCTCCATGTCCCTTGTGTACCATGCAGCCCAGAACTGGACACAGTACTCCAGATGTGGCCTCATCAGGGCTGAGTAGAGGGGCAGAATCACCTCCCCTGATCTATTAGAGATGCTCTTCCTAATGCACCCCAGGATCCCATTGGCCTTGGCCACAAGGGCACACTGCTGCCTCCTGGTCAACTTGTTGTCCACCAGGACACTCAGGTCCTTCTCTGCAGAGCTGCTCTCCAGAAGGTCAGCCCCCAGCCTGTACAGTTGTCCGTGGTTATTCCTCCCCAGGTGCAGGACCTTGCACTTGCCCTTGTTGAACTTTATGAGGTTTCTCGCTGCCCATTTGTCCAGTTTGTGCAGGTCTCTCTGGATGGTAGCTCAAATATTACCTCTATTACCTGATAGAGGTAAAAGAAAGTAGCACAGCTTTCCACCTTCCAGAGAATGGGTACTGATAGGAACTTCAGGTTATCTGAAAGCTCAAAAGTCCAAATCTCTTCAAGGAATATTAATTGGCTGATCCAAACTAGTCAGCTTCTCGCAGTTTCTTCAACCAGGCATACCTGGGCTAAGGAGACAATTATAAAAGATATCTAAATTCTAGAAAGCTATCCTTTAAAAACCTACTGCTTATTTTTTGCTAGGTCAAATATTACCCAGACAAGTAAAGAAAAAATCATATTTTAAATCCATTGCTCTAATAGATTTTTTTCCTAGTTACTTAAGCAAAAGGAAGTAAAACTTTTTCTTTGTAAGAACTGAAGTATTTAAAAATGTCTACATCTCTAATAGTAGGTAAACTAGCACTTTTCCTGTATGTGGAGAGTAACGTGCATTTTGGTCTTTTAGGACCAGCTTTATAGTGGCCTGTAGTTTTAAATTAATTAAACATTCCTGACAATATTATTTATTTTTTTAAAGAAGAGTTATATCTTTGACACAGGTAGTATTTCAAAGCACTAATCAACCACTCGGATACCAAAAAAAGAGCAGAAAAGCTTCTGCCATACTAAAATGTACTTCTAAAGGAGAAAACAATTCTTAGGTTCTTGCAGTACCACCAGTAGCAGTCATCCACAGGCCCTAACTTTAGAAGAGCAAATGTCCCTGAGGGCACCAAGAGTTTAAAACCAGAACTCTGAAAAATCAAATCACATTAGGTACTTTGGCACAGGGCTACAAGACTAACTTGAAGGCTCTATTTTTATATAAGTTTTAACTTTGCTCTGATTTGATATTTCCTGTCTGAAGACTTTATTTTTACTTCATTTCTCATATAATTATTAGTAAATTTTTTCACCAAAAAGTAGGATTTCACAATGAGAAGAGCTCTACACTATATAAAAATCCCATTGATATTTTAAAGTATATTTCTTTCCTCACAAGGAGGAGAGAATAAAAAAGTGCAAATGACTCTAGAAGTATTCTGCAGAAATTTGAGGCACTATTTCTGAAATAGATGTGTATTATAAACCTAACATTAATACACCTCACATATCAAAAAAGGTAAATTGTGTAGCCAGCCAATGTTTTCAAACATACTTAACCATTTAATGTTTTACTCTGGTTTATTGATCAAAGTTTCTCTAAAATCTAAAAAACAAAACAAAAAAATCACTTTTTTTCATCATCATTACAACATGAAAGAAACAGCCATAAAGATCAGCGAATTCCATTATGAAAAAAAAAGTTGCTAATATAAGTGAAATTACTTTAAGTATTATGAATCTCTCTCTCCTTTTTTCTTATGCTGAAACCTAGAATGGCTTAGTAAAACAGAGGAAGGAATTCAGACAGCATATTACCGAACTAAAGTAACTGATGGAATAATAAAATAAAATACATACATACATACATACATAAATATATATATATATGTGTCTTCTGACAAATCCTTCTTTAACAGGAGTAGCAACAAAGGTCAAACACATTTGGTCGTTAATAGCTTAAGCACATAGTCATATTTCTATTTAAGAATGATACACCACTTTATATGGAAGTGAGAAGGTGATTCATTTCCATACTTTACTCTAAAAGTCAAGAAGATCAAATAAAAATAAGTAACTCTCATACTTAACTTAAAAACATTCTTGTTGAGAAATTATTTGAGAACTGAAAGCATTAATGGTTTGTCATTTTCATTTAAACTTTTATGGATTTAGAAAAATCCCAGAAGCTAAAATCTAAATATTTTAGCTGGCTTGATACTTTGCACTTCTTGGAAAATTAACACTATGTCAACTCATTCAGTAGTTTGTTTTCTCAACTTTTTTTTTCCCCCTTGTTGCAAGCTGTTCTCCTAAATATGCAGAGCCTAGAATTTAGACAAGTTCACTTGAGAGTTGACATCATATTTTGAAAATTAAAAATTCAAACCAGACTGTGAAGGTTTGCAAGTCTCTGACCAGAGATGGAATTTCATTTTTGTAGCCTATTTTTCCTCCTCTGGAAGAAACTAGTACTCCTATTAAACTACTGTATAAAAAAATTCATCACAAAAAGACATTAGCCTAAGTCATAAACTCATTTCCTTCTCCTTAGTCACACACTTTCTTTGCTATGTAATTTGATTTTTTTTCCAAATCTAGACAGTTCATAAAGCCAAGTTCTAAACGAGATCCCAATTTTCTAAACACAGCAAGTTGTTTCTGAACATCTTGGCTGGTTTCTGAACATACAGCTGTTTTCTAAGCTGGTCTACATCTCATCTACATCTAGTCTAATCTGTCAGTGTATTTCAACCCATGATTTTAACAGCAAAGAGAGATTTCCCTTAGGGTTGAAAAAAAAGGTGGGGGGAGGAGACACTGAGGCCAAGGAAAAAGAAAACATGCTGAGGTTTCCATTTATGAAAGCATTTGGCAGATTATCTCAGCTTGACTGGTATAGCAAAAGGAGTCTGAATTGCAGGCTAATTACCTTTACTAGCAGAAAGCTCAGTATATTATAATCCAAAATGAAAAATATTCTGAACAACAAAATGACTAAAATTTTCTGAAAACACAACCTATGCCATTCTATGAATATTCAGCTTCAATGTTGCTAAAATCATCAATGGCTCTTAGTTTTTTTTTTTTTGTTCGTGTTACTTTTCCTCACAAACTGAAGAACAAGAGATTGAGCACCCATAAAGACAAGGACATTCTTATCAGTTAATGCTGCTGTACTCCCTCCAGGAAAGGCCTTAACTGGCTGCTAAAAGAAGCACTGCTTGCCACAAAAAGCACCATGAAAGCATGGGGAGACATTATTTGTCTTATCAGTCAAGCAGGCTGACAAGTGTATTCAATCACAGGCCATTTCCACAACTGGAAGCAGGACATGTTGAACTAAGGTGACTGTATTTAAAAAAGTAGGCTGTAATTTGCTTGAGGGCTCTGTGGCTGCCTGTCTCCAAAGGCAGATGCATCAGACAAGGCTTAATGACCTTTCCATATCAACAGCAGACAGAGGAATCCTTCTTCAAAGCACAAATGGGCTAAGCACTCACAGCAATGGAGCTGCCCCACAGAGGAAGGACAGATCACCAGCCACTGAGCTGGCACTTGTGAAGGGGACAAAGGCAAGCAGAGAAGGCATGGGGTTTGGGCAAGTGAAGGCACATCAAAGGCCTGATTTGTGCTTCCTGCCTTTACCAAAGGGCATTTTTGAAACTGGTGATAACCATTTCAGTGTTGTTCTTCCATCTCTAGGGTTCCTCCTACCCGCCTGGCATGCACCTTCTACCGGTGAAACAACAGAAACCAAACAAATCATGTGCCATGTGCTCTAGGTGTCCCTGCTTGAGTGCCGGGGTTAGAATAGACGATCTCTAGATCCATTCTAACCTCAGCCATTCTGCAATTCTGTGATCTGAGCTACAAAGTAAAGCTTCCACAGCAAATGACTCATTTTTATATACACCTTGTTCAAAAGTTATTAAAATGCAATGAAATAAATGCTTGCATTTGTGAGAATGCACAAGAGTAAGTACTAATTCACTCACTCACCTGATCAGTCACTCAAAAACTTTTCCTGCCATTAAAAAGCCCTACCCTGATTGCCATGATATCATGTGTCAGAGACACTAACAAGGTTCATGAATTAATTCTGTTTACATTTCTATCAAGAAAGTTAATTTACTAATTGATGCAAACTAGAGGGCTTGGTGGGCAGAGATCATCCACACCGAGATCTATATAGAGTCAGTAAGTGTGGGAAGAGCATGTTACTCCCCACTGAGTTAGGAGTTGTCAATATGCCAGTCAGTTCAACCTAGCACTTCTATTACAGGAAGGTTTCTTTATTTTTCTTACATAAGATGTAAAAATAAGTTCTGCATTGCCTCTTACAATGAGCTCAGATCCTTTAGGTGATACATCAGCTCATGTTGGGAAGTAGAGCAGTATCTAAGCAATGACAGCACCTGTGCTGATCCACACTTCATCCCCACAGGGATGTGCAAAACATGTATTTGTTGAGACAGTGCTTGACCTAAAATATCCGGATGCCCTCCAAGGTAGGCCATGTGTCGTATCACCTGACCTAGCAGTCATCTTTCTGCATTATACCCAGATATTCTTCTTAATTAAAATCTTCCTCTGCTAATATATAGTAAATTAAAATCTTTTTCAGTGTCAAACAAGAGAAAGGGACTGAATTCTTACAGTAAAGCAAACAAAATTCTTCTTACTATACTAGCACTTAAAACATTTTCAACTTACAAGAATGGTAAAAACAGCATTATCAGACATCAAGACTACTGTGCATAGGCACAAGTCATTACCCAGCAAAGTCAAACTAAGCTTCAAGGGTGCTTACAAATCAGAAGCTGGTCTTCTGTCTTGAAACTGCCTACAATTGGCTCCATAATGTCCTTGAAGGGTTACAATTCATTAACGTGGATGACTACTCCTCATGAGCTAATTAGCCTCCTTGCTCCTTAGTGAAATGAAGCTCTTTATAAGCAAGTTATGATGAGTTATGAAATCCGAAGCAGAAAAGTAATCAGCCATGCAAATATAGAATAAGGCAATATACTGTAAATGTTAACAAGAGGCATGCTATATATAACAATTGTTAAGGAACCTGTTCAAGGTCAAAACCATCCCTACAGTTTATTCTTTTGGCCTTTTTAGTTGCAAAGTTTGCAGCTCTGGCTATTCACAAAGTTATTATTTTGAAAGAAATAGACAATTGCTGTTTTGCAAATTTGCTATTCTATGGAACTAAAGACATTAAAGTAAGGTAAATAATTTATGTAACTAAAATATATCCTGCCTCTTCCCCCTCAACACACAGAAAAGTTTCCTTGCTTCACAAGAATGTAAAAACATATTTTGGAAAGCAAGGCGGCAAATCATTATTTTAGTCTATTTTAGTCTAATTTTTAGATATAAATTGTCACGAATTTTTGCCAATCTCATATTTCAATCTGGCAGAATTATTCATAATTGCCCTTGTCTTGCACACAGAAATGTGTTTATTAGATTTTAAAGTATTATAAAATAAATGCAGTAGTATTTGCTATGAAGGACATGTGGTTTTTTTTTTTTTTTCAAAAGGAAAGAATTTTAATTATTTATTTTTTCCTTGTAACTCGTTCACATTTTGCACTTCAAATCAGCATAAACTAAGACTGTTTTTTGTTCTCTCGCTGACTCTAACACACTAGCACAAGTCTGAAGTGTTTACTTTGAAATTATTAGGGCCTGATCCAATCAAGGTCCAGATATTTTTGTTTAAACATTCCTTTTCAGCAGGAGTTGAAGTTGTTTTCACTAGAACTGTTAACACATCTGAATGTGATCTTTTATAATATCTCCTGCTAAAACTTTTCTATTTTGAAATGTAAATTCCAGAATCAATCTACTTGCAAACATGCCGTTGAAAAGGCAGTACCAAACAGATGAGATTCCTGCAACCTACTTTCCTCCATTTCTCATAGTATCTTTAATAAAAATATACTAAAACTAACTCAGCAATAATAACTGTTAAAGAATAAAGCATCTTCCTAGAGAACTAAGCAAATCCCAAGTCATTCAAGATAGAGCATCAGTAGCTTCGTTTTCTCCACTGATACTGCACCTTACACCAAAGAAGCAGATTCACATCACTTGCAAAATAATAGGATAGAAGAACTGCAGGACACACCTGAGTTTGCATCAACCAACTAATTCCAAGAGTAGTTTGTCCTCTATGACTTGCCCCACAGCACTGGCAAAAAATTTGCACAGTGGTGTAAGTGGCCATGCAGACTTTGCTCCACTCTGTCCTCATTTTTAAGCAATTCCTTGATGCATTAGAAAGGGTGCTCTTGTCCCTCCTTTTTCCTCAGTAAGAGATTCACCTTTCTGGTGAACACATGCACATTCACTTCTGATTCAAATGAAGATTAGACCACAACAGATTTCAAATGTTTTTAATCAAGAAGAGTTTGTAAGATGAAGTCTTTATATTTATCTGCCAAATAGGGGCAATAAACAGCTATGCAATATTTCTACCATATTTCCCTTTAAGATTAACAATGACTTTATTATTCTCTTTAACTTGAGGAGTTAACAGACCTTCTCAAATCATAAATCCCGGCTACTGGGCCTAAGTACATGGACACCAACATTTAGGTTCACCAGTCACCTGAATCACCTCTGAACAACAGCTCTTAGCAACAAATCCTGCTGAACGCCCCTAAGGAAAACACTTGTATAGCCTGGGCCCACACAGGTAGTCAGAAGTATAACAAGCTTCAAAGGAAACAAAGTTGTCCTCCTCTTTTCCTTCTGTAACAGTTTCTATTTCCTCAGTACACAGGTGGGTCTCAGAAGGGTCACTGAACATAAATGTATGTAAAATACTGATGAATGATCTTCCTCAGGGGTATTTTGGTAACTGGATAGAAGAGGAACAGTTTCAAATGATTCCACTTGTAACAAGTCACCTTTGCCTCTCTATACAAATTGTACAATCCAGAAAGGTCACCATCTATAAAGTTTTCTATAATCCTATGAAAATCTCACTAGGACACTGTTCTCAAACCTCAATCAATGAGAGCTGACAGAAGCTCTGAACATTCGTTGGACCACAGAAATACCAGGAAAGCCAGACACCCACGACTAAGGAGGTCAAGTCAGAAGAAACATATGGTGTTCTGTCTGTGCATTGGCTTCAGACAATAAGGATAATTAAACCCACAATTTGCTTGGGAAGAGTTATTGGCAGCATTTGAACTGATGCTCTTTTAAAACCAAACCCAACAAGCTACAGGAAGGGGGAAAGATAGAGAAATCTTACATTTGCAGTATCTTTAGCTTGATCTGACTGTTAATCTAACTAGTGTTTTTATTTCTTCGTCTATTAAATGACACTGTCCAGGATTCTGCAGACTAATACAATCCTCCGGGCTTTTAGGTGCCAGCTATTTAGTTTTTGTTTAATTCTCCATTCCAAGAAGCACTGCTGACTGTTAACTGCAATTCTTCTTTAAAGTGAAAGTGATATACAAATGTCACTGGAATCACATGCTAAATCAGTCCCACAACAAGCAATCAGCATTTTAACATGTTTCCAGCCCTGAATAGAAACAGTAAGGAATTAATACAAACTTCATACACTGCATTCACAAAAAGCCAAGTACCTCAAGAAAAGCAGTTCTGATACACATTTCCCCCTTGCAGTGCATCTGCATAGAGTTTATAAAGATAATATAACAATTCCTATGCATAAGAGAAGTCAGCTCATGCAATACTACAAAATCAGATATTATATTAGACTGGCAATATCTCATGCAATTTTCTATATCTTCAGGGCTTTTTTAATATCTTAAAACAAGTTATATTCAATTCATTAGAACAAATAAAGATTTCACTTTCGAGGGAACATGCTTCATTTTATTAAAACACAGCCATGAGACTAAAAAGATGAGACAAGCAATGTTTATAAAATACACTCTGTTACAAACAACAGTTCTAGAATAAAATTGGTGAGGATTTTGTTTTATTTTTCCAACTACATTTCCAAAACAGGCAAGTTCAGTATTTTACATTGTAGTTTGGTAATGAACCAAAGCACTTAAGAGTTTTGCACCTATCTGCTTTTTTCTCAATATTTGAGGTGTTTTCAGCTACTTTAAATTTCTAGCATCTTCCACATAGTTCACCCCAAAGGAACAAATAGTATAAAGAGTTCCATCTAGGAAATAATAAAAGAAGATCTTGGAAGAAAATGCAATACATTGAATTTGCATGATTTGGATATCAACTTTTTACAGTGTCACAAAATCACTACCTTCAAACAACCTTTGACAAAAATCTTTAATATTTCTGTCTCACCTAATATTCAATGTACAATAGTACAAAAGAAACTAGGAAATGTTCAATAGCAAGATAATATTACTTCAGAAATGGAAGTATGATTCCCAGTGGCACGTTTTACAAAGATTGCACTGCAATTGTTTTTAAATAATCAGCTACCACTTAAAAAGCTATGCTACAAACTCTGAGAGGAGAAAAAAACAACAACTATTACTACTCATGCAGAGTTATTGCTTAAGCAAGCATGAATTTCCAGTTGGGTAAATGTCACAGTCACAGCACAGACACACCTTTTGCTTTCAAGGTATGGTTTAAGTTAAAATCTAGATTGTATTGTTTTGAACACTGAAAAGCTGAAGTACATACCTTTAGGAAAGCATTTACATTGCATTTTTTTAAATATATAAAAAGCAAGCAATCCATTCTACATTTACACAAAAAGAGTCTTATTAAGCATACATATTGCACCCATTTTATCATATTTGGTCCTTTCACTATACTTTTGTCTCAGTTCATATATATATATATATGTATATATATTATATATATATTTGGCTATCAGCAATCAAAAGTATCTTCTGGAAACTATAAATAAGAGCTAATTAGGCTTTTATTTATAGTTTCCAATAAAATCTATGACAAAGGCCATGTAGACCCTAGCAGCCTGGCTTTGTATAATTTTAACCTTAAATACTAACCCTAGAAGAGCACTATGCTTTCATATCTGCTATAAAAGAACAAGAGAGACAACCCTTTCACCTGCATTACCTACAGAAGATTTGCTGACAGTGTAAACAAATGTAATTACCCTTTAGGAAATTCAACTCATAGTAGTCAGCTTGAGGAGAAGAAATCAACCGTGACATCTTGTGTTTCTCTTCAGACCTCAAACAGCCAATATTTTCAGCTACTTTCTACAAAAAACTATGCGCACTCATCTTAAGATACCTAAACAAAATATACCTATGGTCCAATCATTTCAAATGCCTGTTTTTGTTGTTGTTTTGATTTAGTTAAGAAATATGTCTCTGTGTATCACCTCTTTAGCAAAATTATTTTTCAATTTACCCAAATCATCCTCTATGCTATAAAAACACTTGAAAATAAAAGTTGAGTCTTCAATTTTGCTTGTTACAGACTCAATAAGTAAATTAAAATTGCAAAAGGGAGACAAAAGAGAAAAGAATCTACAGAGCATCATAACAAGAACATTTTTGTTGAAAATCCAAATACAGGGTGTACAAACAGCAAATCACTTTTCCAAATAAATTTGGTAATCCTTCAAGCTTCCTCTAATCATGTCAGTTTCATCTTGAGAAAAGCCTGAATTTTTTGATATCTGATGCCCCACATCTACTTCCTTCTTTGACAGCTACACTTATAATTAGATTTTAAAATTAAACAGACGAAGTTTTAGTCAAAGCTGTCCCAGATTATTCCTGGTAGTCGTACAGCAACACACATTAGAAAATTCAGGAAACCAACTGATATGACATCAGGTCAGTTCTTTCCTTTCTCCAGCTATCATTACACACAAGTAAACTGTTGTGTTGCTAGCATTATACAGTGTTAATTATACAACTGGAATCAAGGCTAGCCACTGCCTCCTAAGATGCCTAGTATTGAAGGACTCTCCATTTCAAAGGATAAAATCACAGATTCTAATTTAAAATTTGAGATTAAGATGCAAGTTCTAGTCCACTAATCCAGAAAGCATCTGTGCTAAGCAATTGCTAGAGCTCAATCTGTTATTGATATTCCGAAGAATCACTATAATACAGAGAAATAGTGCTATAAGCAGGTAGTCAGGGTTAGAAGGAATCATCTTACTGATATGCTGTCAGGATCACTGGTGATCACATTCAGGTCTACAATTGTGCCATTGAAACAATCAAAAACTGACCCCCTAGCTGGAACCTGAAAATAGTTTTAACCTCAGTCCTCAATGGACTCAATCCATTCAATTTGTTTAGTCAGCATTTCACAGCCTTAACTTCCATATAAATTAGCAACAGCATGAGAACAAGATTAAAAATGATGCCCATTTTTATGTATTTTTATATTATACTTTCACTAGAAAAGCCTCCAAAATATTCAGTGTGAAAAAACAGTCATTTTAACTCTTTCAAATCAACATTTTAATTATATGGGTTTAGTTGTTTTCTTTCCTCCTCCCTCCGATTACATTACACTATTCTTCATGTTATTCAACATTAGCTGGTGATGTAACAATGCCACATGGAAGTTCAAATAACTTTGTACGGAAAACAGGCTAAGACTTCAAGTTGAATTGTAACTTTGGTATGGGTCCTTTCCATTAAGGACAAAATCAAGAATTTGTGAAAGACTTAGCTCAGCATAGGAGCCACTCCAAAGGAAGAAGAAATGCAAGAAGCATCATGTATCTATAAATTGCATTTTAATATTATGAATTGAAATAAATTTTTCCTCTATAGGAAAGAATTTCTTGCTAAAATTTTGTTCAAAATCCTATTTTGCATTATAAAAAAAGTGGGTGTAAAAGGCCTCTGTCTACTTTTGAAAGATATGAACAACAGCACCATGAGCTTTTATTTATAAGTGTTCCATTACATAATCTGTTCTTGCAATATATGTGCAGCACTAATCGGTGAGAATGAATAGCAAACTGTATCAGCCAACTCTACAGTTTCACTTATATACAGTTTATGATAAAAACAGCAACACTCATTTTTACCTGAAAAAGCTTAACATTTACATTTATAATTTCATTTTTAAAAAAGGAAATTAACCTCCCAATAAATAACACTGCAAAGCAGCCATGAAGGCTTCTCTCTTGTATGGTGCATTTAACAACAAGAAATCCATGCCCAGGTACCAAACAAGACTAGATGCAGATAAAAGCAAGCAGCCTATGTGCAGACTTTTGCCAGAATAAGCAGGCTATTCTCCACTGATTTAGAGACGAGTAAATGCAAAAATACACCCATGAACACAGTCATAAAATGTTTGCTTACACTTCTAAGCACCTGCCCTCACCTCTGCATCACCACACAAGTCCTCATGCCCACTCTGCTTCTCTCCTTGGAGATTTATTTCTTCCACACCTCCCCATGACACTTCATTTCTCAGCTACCCTCTTCCCTTTGCTCGCTGCGGGTTGAGCAGAGGCTGTCTTCTTCCTCATGCCCCATTTCCTCAAAACTTGCCAGAACATGGCAGTGCTGAGAACATCAAATTGGACCTAAGCGAGCAGCGCAGATTAAAGAAATTGTTATGGAGTGATAGAAAGGAAAAAAAAAAAAAAAAAAAAAAAAAGAAGGTTTTAAGACAGAAAGAAACTGCAATGATATTTTAACTTTTGAAATGTTAACCACAGGCATCTTACTTTCAGTATGTGTTCAAGTCGATAGTTTTATTATGACTATGGTAAGGAACAAGGAAAAGTCATAGGTACTACTCATAACAAAACACTCAATGTAGGGCACTTCATATGAGTTCCACTTTCAATTGATTTTCCTACATGACAATAAACTCTCACTACATCCAACGCAACCTACACATGGCTAAAGCACCACAAAACTGGGTGCTACTCTGCTCAGCTCTCCAAAATACAAGAGAAAGTAAATTCTTGCATCCTATTTTAGCTTAGTTTTACATATTTTGACTAGGAATAAGCTAAATATAGTTAGATTTAAAGCAACATCAATAAATATAGTGCAAAGCACTGGTCTCTTCCAGTTTCATCTATAGGGATGCTATAAAACCCAGCATATTTATCACATCCAACTGCCTCCTCAATAGAGCTATGCAGAGGAGAACAAGAAAAAAGAGCCCTGACCTCATAAAGGTCCTTTCTGCCCATAAAGGTGTATGTCCTATCTACATCAGAAAAGAACACAGGTATTCCACTGTCAAACTCCACACCACATGCACAGCTATACATTCTCCAGAAACTTACCAGGCAATAGGTTTACAGTTGACCCCTGTGAGGCATCCCCAAACCATGGGGTCTCCTGTGCAACCAACTGATCAAGAACTAGTTACTTAAATACACGCTTACATAAGGCTTTCCAAGGTTGCCACCATGAAGGTCTAAATATACTGTGTGACCAAAACTGGGGGTTCTTGTCATCTAGGCAGCAAGAGAGTGTCTGTGCAGCACCATCCGTGTAGGGTTAACTCAGACATTGCATCTGAGGAATTTCTGCCCTGATCAGATTTCCATGAAGAGAAGACATTATGTCCAGGTAAACCCAGAAGTATGGTGCCCCAAATCCATCTTCAAGAACTATTTTAGGTTCACATATTGTTTGAATATTCGGGGTTCAGATTTTGAGAGCTGAAATGCTGCATGTTCTCAGCTGTATTAACTCAGTGTGGCACAGGAGTGGCACACAGGGAAATAAAAAGCATGACTCTGAAAAAACAACCATACAGTTTTGACAGCCTGAAAAAGCTCCTGAAAACTTTAATGTGATTTACTTCTAGTACAGAATTGTCAATAACACTGTTCTGGAAGTTGAACCATTCTTTTCCTTTCCCTCTGAAACCAGTAAGACATACCCATACAAAGTAGGAATTATAACAAGAAAAAAAAAAAAAAAAAAGGTTTCCCGAATTAAAATAAAATCAGTAACAGCAGAGGTTTGGTCAAATGTTCCCATGTTTAATGCTCCAGTACATTAGAAGAAAATACAGCTTAGCAGGAGATAACAGTGGTCAGAAAATGTGCTACAACCTCACAATTACCAACATTATATTAGGAGCTGAAATTCTAGATCCTGTAACAATTTTGGAAACAAATTGAAGTGCCATGAAAGTTTGATTATTGATTCTGTATGGGTAGGAGTTGCTGGTGTTCCTTGCCGATTTGTGCTTCAGTGACTGTGTGCTGAACAAGCTCAGCTTCCACGTACAGACACTTTATAGTCTGTCCACTTCACAAACAATCCAGAATCAAAGTTTTGTCCTGCACCTGCATGGTTGAAAATTAACAACAACTTCATAAGTTATCACCTGGGCCCATCAGATTTGTTACAATCAAATCTCTCCCCCATACCTCTACAGTTTGCCTCTAGGGGCTGCACACCTAAACATGAGGGCTGTTTTATTTATGAATTGCTTATAACTTGTAATGGAAAAAAAAGATCTAGTTCAGCCTTTCTCCAAGGTGTCAGGGAATTCAAGATGTCAAGACATAAGGTCACGATGAATCCATGGGCCACAATAGCAATATTTAAGTGAGACAAGCAGAAAAAAAAAAAGGGGGGACAATAACATATTAAAACGATGTAACATCACAAGCAAAAAGAGGGTTTCCTGTTGTCTGATGGACAGATACCACTTCTGTAGGAAGCATCAGCAGAAAATAACAGAAAGTTGTGTGAAAGCCAAGGAGACATCCCCCCAAAAACCTGGAAGCACACCACTAAAAGACTCTCTCAAGTAATCACTATTTAAACAGGGAAGGCTGGAAGAAAGCCTTGCACTGTGAGCAAGAAACCACCTTCTAAGCACTTTCTGCCATTCCATGGAAAATGAAAAACAGTGCATTACAAACAAGCAAAACTACACTGTGCTCTAAAAAAGAACAACTTTCAGGATTCTAACTGAAGGGATTGTGTCAAAAAAAATAAAAAGGTTTTTTTTTGTTATCCATAGAGCAAACAAAATTCAGACTACACAGGGAGAATTGAATTTGCTGAATGAGATACTACTCTGAAAGGAGGTGGGAGGAAATGACAAAAACAAGCAACTTTCTGAAAATTATGCTATTTATATTTTAATGGTTTCTATGCATAGAAAGATCTGTGAATATTAACAATAATAGGTTAAGCTGCTAAAATACAAGAGACCAAGTGGACACCATAATAAGGGGCAACTCCATCATCATCTTCAAATGTCAATATTAGTCACTAATGAAAAACACTGGCATGTCACTGTCACCACAAGAAGAGAAAAACCTGGCCAGGACAAGAACACAGATCATAACTTAGATTAGAAAAGACGTGCAGAGGTCATCTAGTCCAGCCTCCTGCTCAAAACTAGCTTCAACATTACGGCTTCAAAGTTATATAATTTATCTCAGCTGTAGGTCTTCCCTACCTTTGATTTTCCTGGTGTCAAATTAACTTCAAAAAAACAGTACAGCTCACTTTTTCTGTGTTAGCTCAGGTCTCTATTGGTACCAGGCATAGCATTAGTGACTGACTTCTCTTTGCTGTTTTAATCTGCTTTTAAACATTCCTATAAAGGAAATTCTTCAACCCTTCCAACACTGTACTCCAGTATGTCACTGAACTCTTCATTAGAAACACCTTGTCCCACTTGTCTCATTTAGTTGATTTCAACACCGTTTGTCCCAATTCTCCTTTCTTCTCCATTCTTGACTGCCTCAGATTTCCAGAAAATATTTGTAAATATTGACCTCTCAGCCAAACACTACTGCTCTTACAAGCAAGGTGCAGCTTGAAATTTAATGTGCACTTGCTGCTTCCCACCACTCAGATTTACTGATTAAGCCAGAAAACCCAGGATAGATTGCAGAAGAACCACTCTCACACACTGTTGAACATGTAAGGGTATATCTTTTGGTAACTACTCCAGAAAAGGAGCATGAGATAGAGAAAGATGATAAATGCTGGCTTACAATTCAGGGCAAATGGCTTAGTTTTTGCTACTGAGTTGTTCCAATGTGAGCAGCTATATCAGAGGCAACTGTCTTGTTAGGTTAAACTACTCATGTGATATCCTCTACACAGGACAACAGACTGTTTTGGAGAAGTCAGGCAAGCATAAAAGACTCATGCTAAACAGCTATTAAAAGAACCCACGTAGAGCAGAAGCAGCAGCTTTCCTCAACCCTGAGGGCTGGCCCACAATCAAAAACAGCATCTCAAGCTGTTAGTATATAGAATGGTTAACACTTTATATACTGTAGCAGCAAACAAGTTTTAACCACCCACAAAAAGTTGTGCTAATCTAGCTAGCCCCTTACCAAATACAGGACAAAGGGTTGGAGCAGTGTTAGGTAAGTGCTGTGATAGCTGTGGCCTACCTGCCTGAGCAACTGATGCATGTGTTTCTTCCATTTGATTCCTCTGCACTTTCATCGACTGCAGGGGACTCACAATCCTCGCTTCAGCAGCACATATACTATGAATACCATGACAAACTACATTCCTGACTAGCCATCGTGAAACTCAATTCGTATTTCCAATATTAATAAGCCACAAGCAAACACATTAACTTTGAAAACCAAACATGAAGTGCATGTTAGACTAAAACTTCAGTAAAGTTAGCATTAAAAAGAAAAAGGAAACTATTTCCTTTAAAATCAGCTCTTAGAAGATCTGCAACAGCATTTCTAAAGGAAACCAACACTTCCGCTCTATGCAAAAGAAACAGACTTTGTTCACATTAAATGAATTGACTGACATGAATTGTTATACATACTTTCTACTTTAGTGTTCCATTCCTTCACTTCAGCTCCACTCTTCCCCATCCATTGCCCATTTAATTTTTTTGGCTTATTAGTCTTAATGAACATCATTGTGAATCTGGCACATAACACTGACAAGAGAGTGGGCAGCCAGAAGACTGTAACCAGCATTTATTCCAATAACTTCTTCTAGGATCAAAGTATGAATTACAATAAGTTATGGCTGCAAGGCATTTAGATGCATCTCTCAGATTTCTATTCTATTTTTAAAGAAAAATAAGCATAATCATTGCCAAAAAAAATAATTATTTCCTCTTCTCTCTACCTCATTTCCTCTACAGTTCTGTAGAGCTTTTCTCCTCCAAGAAGAAATATTTCTGGTTCTCACTGCAACATTTCACATAACTGATGCCTTTTATTTTAGGTTATGTTTTCCCATACCTAAGTTAGTTTATTAGGTTTGGATATCATTCAGCACTTAGAATTACCACAGCTGAGCATCACAGCAAAGTTATTCTAATTTCATGAAAACAGAAGAGGAGAGAGACAGCAGTTTTATTATACAGGTCAGGTCATTCAGTAACCTCTCCAGAGGTCCTTACTAGCCATTACTAGCAAGAAGACAACAGTAACTCCAAAATTTGCTACAATGGTTGCTATTAAAGTAGCTCTGACTCATTGCCTAAGCATAAGTGAATATTCAGCAAGCCTAGAAAGCTGCCTAACTATCTTATGAGCTGCATGAGAGAAAAGGCTCTTCTGCATGGCAAAATAACGACAGTTCCAGACTGCTTGGGGAACCATATCACTTAGACAGTCCTGAATGCATGAGTTGCCTCAGATTTTTGGGATACATATTCTGTACAAGTTCTTACTACTTCCAGCAGACAAGTGCCATGCATAAGGCACCGTCAATTACTGTCTTCTGTCAATTACTGTCTTTCAACAAGAATAAGAAAACATGCTTTGAACAAAAAACTGAGTTTTTACCAAAGACAATAGGCTCAGGACAGAACTTCCACGTGGGAAGCGAGTGATAAAGTAGATAGATACTTGCTGAGAAAGTTCCCCCTATGTCATCAGTACTAATTCAACTGAATCCTGCAGATTCTCCAGCAGAATTCTTCTGGATCCCTATGTATTCAAGCTCAGATTACTAGTTGCAATAAAGACAAATCATCAAGATTACACTCTGTACAGAACATCACATCTTTGATGAAATTTTGGTGTATAATAGCTTGCACTAGCTGCATCTTCTTAAGAGCAGTACCTTTAGGATAAAGAAGACTATAATTCTGTAGCTCAAAAATGAGGTGTTGAAGTCCTGCAACCCTGCGCAGGTCAACAGTACTAGAAAGGATGATCTGGTCATAACAGATGATGTTAAGCATAAAATTGTCATAGAAGTCCTGGGAGGTATTCAAGGATCTCTTAAGTTGTACTAAGTACCAAGTATCAATATGAAGTAACAAAAGAATGGCATTCCTCAACACAGATTCTTTAAAAGTGCTTTTTTACATGCTCCCAAGTAATCTCCATTTTGATAAGACTAGATTTCCAAATTCTGCATTTCTTTTATCAGTTAACCACATCCAAGCATATTTTTAACACCAAAAAAAGCAGCCAAGCAGCCTTACAAATCCTTTTCCCAGAAGGGTGTTTTTCTCAGGTGTATTCAGGGTTTATACTACTTTCTTACTACTCCAGCATTTCTACAGACCACATGGGGCCCAGGAAGTAACAAATATCTTGTCCTAATTTTGAAGATACCCTTCAAAGATAAGAACCAACTTGGTTAACCTTCTCAGAACACAAAACACAAAAACATGTAATTGGCCATTTCATCCAAATAACCTTTCACAGGACAGTTCATTGCTATTTTTATAACCTGGCCACCAGACTAACCTAGAGTCATGTTCTTCCTAGCAAAGGTAGTATTTACTTCAACTCCTAACAACTTTTCAGCATATCCTTACAGTCAGTAGAGCACTGATTTCCCGAGATAAATTTTGTTCTTTAAATTAGCATCAAAGTCCGTATTAGCTTAAGATGTCTGAACACTGCTTTGTACAAGTATGTTCACAGACAAGGACCACATATATTTATTACAGAAAGATATGATCTGCACAAGTACTGTAGCACATCAATCCAGACTTATCACTATTGTGCAAACGATTCTGCTTTTTTAAATGACAGTCATCCAAGGTCTTTACGCAGAGGTTTCTTAGTTCTTCAGTTAAAATGAATCATCTGAAGAGTGGTTTAAGGCTGTTCGAGTAAGGCCCTGTGCTTCTGTTTTAAAAAAGCAATATTTGCTTGGTTACCACTTAGAAACTATAAACTTGTACGGTTGCTTTTTGTTTTTAAAATCCTAATAGTATTTTCTTTTTAGTCCTTTTTAAATGTAGATATATTTTTCTATCCAAGACTGACAAACGCCTACAGCAGTCCAGCATATACCATACAAATGTATTAAAAAAAAACATAGTAGTAAAACCTCAGAGCCTCTCATGAGTAGAAACAACTGCCTTATTTGCTTGTAATTGAGTCAGTCAATCTGAAAGTGTGATGAAAGAAAAGACCATCCCACATGGCTTATTAAATAAACACAAAATTATTCCAAGCTTAAAAAATGAGTTCTTAAAGTGCACATATATACATGCACCCATATAAATAGTCTCAAATCTTTTCACATCGGTGTGGAAGTGTCTCTAGTTTAAAATGTGGTACTGAAAACAGCTCAAATCTATGCTAGTCTTAAACTTAGTTTCTTATTAATTCATACATTGTCTACATCAAAAAATGTGAAATAAAATAAAACGTTTTTGTATGTATAATTTTTACTTGCAGGAACACCTTAAGAGTAAATTGTTTATAGATCATAGTTACATAACTGCAATTCATGATTACTTAACAAACTACTGACATCTTGTTACACTGACTTTTACTTCACAAATTACCATCTTACTGTTCAACAGGAAGATGTGGGGGAAGATAAAAAGCCTAACTTTTACACTACCATAAAGGAAGTATTTATTCTGAACAGTCAGATGGAAAAAAAAAGTACCAAAGCCAGACTTGTCTGACCAACAGAAACCTAAATATGCACTGACTGTTGCCAAGTACCATATAGACCAGTACTGTCTCAATAGAGACCTTTTTTAAATGAGAAAAGAATTGGTAACATGAAGTTTAATTAGAGAATGCGTATGGTATTAACCAAAAAAAAAAAAAAATAAATAAAGTATTGTCAGTCTTTGGCACTTTTACCTTCCTATTGCCAATTAAAAGCTCTATACCTTACCACAATCTCAAGAATCTGCTCTCTGTACCAATTTGTGCATTCACAAGCCTTGCTTTCTGACCAGCTGCTACAGCAGAGACAACACAGCATCTGCTTCTCCTACAAATGCCCAGTGAAAAAACAGTCAATATGCCACAGAACTCATCTGATTCTTCCCAAAGGATCTTTTTCATTCTTCTTTTATACTTAGAAAAACGGTTGCATGCCGGCTGTGCTACAACAGACGGTATTCCTGGAAACTCATAGCCCACTCTTCTTATTGGACCCAAAGTACAACTGAAGACAAGGTTCTCAGCAGAAAAAACATGCAACAATCTCATTTAAAACAGAATTGATATTAAAATTACTTTATCTTTGATGGACATAACCTATTATTTTCAAGAGATCAGTCTTTATAAAACAGATATCCTACTTCTAGAAACCATTACTGAACAAGTTTATTTGCTTTCCTGAAGAACAAGCCCAAAACATCTCATTCATCATAAACAGTTCTGACCATCAGAAAAACAGGATTTTCCAAGGTTCATCGGGAGTGCAGTATGATTAATAAACATATATAAAAAGGTAATAATGAAGAAACTGTCATGTATAATAATTATTTCATGAGATCACTCATATTATTAGAAATATTTCCTATTACTTGGTCAACTTATTCATGTGACAGCATTTCTTAAATCATACTCAGACAAGAAATATTGTACATTTCCTTCAAAGACCAGAAGAAAAAAATTATCACTTGATGTTTACTGCTCATTTGCCATTACCAAATCATTAGGGAAGACAGAAAGCAGCATCAAAAACAACACTCTTAAGCCTAGTTCATTGGTCATATGTTATAGGAAGAAAAAACAAAAAAACAAAACATCCAGAAAAGTCTGTCTCTCCAAAACCCATAAACCAGATAAAAAGAACTCAGTATGAACCAACCCCAATGTCAAAAAGCAGGATTTGATTCAGTTCAGAGAATTTTTAAACAAAAGTATTCCCTTCAAATTAGTTTTCAAAATCTATTAGCAAGTATTTCCTCACTAAGGCAATACCTTCTGGAGCAGAGATAGCCAACATACAATTTACAGATTACTAACACACAGCAGCAACAAATATGCTGTACCAATTTATTTCTGTGCCAAACACTTGCTTCAGGCTTTTGAAAACAAAGTCACAGTTTGTTTTCATAGCCTTTTTTTCCTTACCTTTCCCATTTTGCCATGCAGTATACCAGGACAAGCTGAGGAAAGTAGTGATGAATACTAACACGGTGGCCACAGTTCCATTTCGGAGCCTCATCTCATTTCAGCATCACACTTGTTGACTTTCTGCTAGCGATGGGGAACTGCTGGGCTTGCTGTAATGAAGTCAGCTTAAGTCCACCAGCAGCAGCAGCTGGCCCACAGCAACACAAACCGTAGCTCTCACATATCAAACTTCTCATAAATCAATCCATTCCAAACTCAGCTTTTGCTCAGCCTGTTTTTTTTTTTTTTAATCACTTTTGCTAAAGTAACTTCTCTGTATTCTTCTGGTCCTGTTTAAAGGAAACAGAAATGTTAAAAGTTTAAGACAAAACAATATTTATGTGAGATCCTCACATACCAAAATAGGGCAAAGAAATGCTACCCACTCATTACTATGGCCTGCACACACTGCCTCAGTCTCAGCTCAGGGAATAGCACTTGTTATGTTAGCTTGTCCTTTTCCCCTGGAACTGCCTGCATCTGGAAGAACTGCATTTCACATGTATTTTGTTGATAAAGGACAAACACATAGATGGCCTACATTACAACTCTATTATAACCTCGAGGCAAGATCAGTTGTCACACTGGCAGATATGAGACAGCTCTCAGGAAGCGAGCAACTAGAGACCCCAGTTTTAAGCCCTCACTTTGGCAAAAACCCTCAGAAATCAGTGGGGCCTAGTGCAAGTGCAATGCTGGAACTACCCACTGTAAACCAAGAGACTGGTATTTTAAACCCCATGTTTAAATCTACATCATTGATCTTTCTCTTCTGAGTGCAAAAAGCATTTGACCCATCCACAGCCAGTTTAACTGGCTAAATTTCTAGTTTAACTTCAGTTGAAGCACAGATGCAGAGATTCTTCAATCTGTGACAGCTGGTAGCGATGCACAAAAAGCATGAAAATATCCTACTAATGACCATATCACTCCTGCTTCCCACCACACATGAGCAAGGGTACAGCACAGAGGTTATCCAACAGCTCAGGTTTGCCACAACTGGAGATTCCATTTCCTAACTAGGAAATCCCCAACTGTTCCAATGCAGCCAGCATCTAAGCCCGTTATCCTAACCAAGAATGACAAAGAAAATAGGGGAGTAAATTAACCCATGCACTACTTTTAAAGAACCAAACCATTTGACATTCTTTCAGGGTGCTGCCTGTTTTCCCCACAAGTCCCTTCTGGTACAGGTATGCAACCCACCAATAAAGAAAGACTTCCCTTGAATTTTCCCATCACAAATAATCTCACACAATCTTTCCCCTGGGTACATTTACAACAATAGCAGAAATATATATTTTTTATTACATTGGTACCTAGATATTCAGGTCAAATTTGAGCTACTGCAGTACACAGTACCTTTATCAAAGAATCTAGAAACGAGACAGGACGAACAATAGGTGTAGTTCACAAAGGAAAAGCAGACATCAACAAAATTACAGAACTATTTTTTGTGTGTGTTTAAATTTTGCTTACAACTTCTAGGCTGCAAGAAGGAGTTACCTTCTGACTATGATGATTTACTCACATACTTCATGTATAGTGCTAGAAACGAGCTTTGGGCCTCGAGGAATTTTATGCACAAACAGGACTTATACTTCAAATATTAACTTGGAAATCATCTAGTACGTGTGACAGGACAAATGCATGTATATAGGAAGTGGACAAAGTAAGTAATGAAATTTAATAAAAAAAAACAAAATAAAGAGCAGGAGCAGAAAGAACTGTGCAAGGCTTTATGAAATGGGAAATCTGAATTCAGCACAATAAAAGATAAAGACAGCTGAGAGATATAAAGAAAAGTCAGAGGGGCAGGCAGCAGTAATTAGGTCAGAAGACCAAAGTCTGGATGCGCTTTAATAGCAAGGATAGAAAGGAATCTCAAAGCCTCAAAGCTTCATATGGCCTGGCTGCATAAACAGCTCAGGTCATTCCAAGACTACTGGAATAAGCGACTAGGACACTGACAGTGCCAATGACACTGACAGTTTAGCAGCTGCTCTGAAGCAGGGATGCCTCATCTCTAGCCTGTCTTAACCACTATTTACTCTAGCTGCAGTCACATCCCTCCAGAGCAACTCAAGTGTACACAAAGGAGCAGAATACAAGCCAGGTGGATTATACCAGCAGGGGAAACATACAGCTGGTCCAACATGCAGCCAGGCAGGGCAGCCAGGAAAGAAAAAAATGCCATCTTATAACACAAGGAAAGTGAACTTCCTGCCTTGCCAGAAAGTCTGTGCGTCATTTTTACATTTGCTGCCACAAAATCTAGAAGCTGTTATCAGGACTTCTCACTGCGGCTATCTAAAGCTACAGGAAAACACCACCTGTAGGGAAAGAAAAAAAGATAAAAAAAAAAAAAAAAAAAAAAAAAAAGAAGAGGAAGAAACCAGTAGTAGAATGATTAAACTACCAGCAGGCATGCACAAAACTGTATCAAATTAAGAATTACCATGGTTTTGAGTGGGCTGGTTATGCTTTTATCCTTATTCTCTGTACACTTTATGCAATGCCAGGAGTCTTCTAGTGCTGCACCCTTCACCTACTCCTCTTAACAGAGGCATCAACAGCAAAGCTACAGTTTAACAGCACTTAGATGATTATTCAGGTATTTCACTACATCAGACTGCATACATCAAGGCCATTCAGGTACTAGAAGCATTTCAACACGTACTAGAAGCATTTCATCTTTTAAAAATTGATCTAGCTAAGCCAGCAAAAACTCACATGCAGATGCACATAAATTATTCAACCCCCAGGTGGTCACTTTAGATTTGCTCAATAATTTACCCCATAAACTAGGCTAATTTAGCCGAGGGGTAATCCACTTTAAGCCTATGTTACAGCAGCGCATAACTAGGTACACGAAGCCCGTGAAAATTCCCAGCACAGACACGGCTTCAGCCTCGCCGCTGCCCTCAGGAGCGGCCGCGCTGGGTGCCGGCGGCCACGGCACTTGGCGTCTCGCAGGCAGCACCCTACTGAATCACGCCTTAAATAAACTACGAAGTTCCTGCGTGTCCCCAGACACTCCTGCGACACGTACAAAGCACCGCTCGGATAAGAGCAGATCCCCCCTCGTCCGCGCGGCGCGCGCCGACAACGACCGTTAACGGCCGTTGCGCGCCCCAACCGCCGCGCTGCCACCGCGCGCACCCGAGCCGCGCCGTAGCGGGGGAGGGGGGGGGGACA
>JAWLRI010000144.1:5416054-5465469 GCA_034781795.1 Crypturellus tataupa
CAATGGGAGCGGGGGCGTCGCGCGGCGCCCCGGCGCTCATTGGCGGAGCGGCGCGTCGCTCTCGCTGGACACTGCTATAAAAGGGCTCAGTCTCGCGAGGCCTCTCTCAGTCGTTGCGGCGGTTGGGGCGTGCGGGCGCGCTGCGCGCTTTCGTTTCTGAGTTGTCGTTTATTTTGCTGCGCTTGTCTGTGCTTCTGGGGCTGCTACTCGGGGTTCCTCCCCCTGCGGGAGGCGGTCCCAGAGGGCTCCGCAGCCGGGCACCTGCTGAGGGCGCTTCCCGCCCGAGGAGGACGTGGTGGTAGCCGCTCCTGGGCTGGGGCTCTGATGGAGAGAGCAAGAGCGCCTCGTGCTCTTGAGGTGACGTTGAGCGCAGCCCGTGGCTTCTTGCTGCGCGAAGCGCACGGCAGGCGGTTGAGCCATAATGTGGGGCTCATGAAGCACCCCCGTGGGGGCTAGTGTCCCCCAGGACGAATGGCTTGAGTTGGCTTGTTGCTTCACAACAGTCAAAGGGTCCGTCTGTCCTTCTGGCCGCTGGCTCGTCTGGATGTGGGAAGGGTGTTGCTGCTGCCGTGGTGTGTGTGGTGCCCAGGAAGCCTCATTGACTAGCTCAGGTGTTCCGGGAGCGGGGCAGAGCAGCGTGTTTTCGGGCTCTGCAAGCTCCCCATGAGGGTAAGCAGCATCTCCAGGTGAGGGCGAGAGGCTCTTGTGAAAACCATGCTCTTTCTGTGCCGAGTGATCAGCCCTGTTCACTCCTCTCCCACCCGCTCTTTTCTTCCCTGTCTTCCATGCGATTTGGGCAAAGTCTGTTGCAGAAATTCTTGCTCTCAGTTAAGGTTCTTACTTTGGGTGCAGTAGGGTAGTTCCTTGCCAGAGCTTTATAAGCAGTTGTCAAGTCTTTATGTTTAAGTAGTGACATTTAGAAAGTCCCTATAATGCTTTTTATTCTTCAACAAAGACTTAAACTTATTTTATAATGCGCTTGCGTGTTCAGACAGCTGCCAGGCAGCCCTTGGTGATTTTTGCAGGCTTTCTCGAAGCTTGAGAGGAAGGGTTTGTGGCAACTCATGCTGAACACATGAAAACAGGCTCAGGATTTGCAAGTTTCCATTAAATAAATGGGGAGATTTTATTGTGCAAGTGTGTGCTTCAGTTCTCCTTTCTGTGAAGTGTTTTTTGTTTGTTTTGAAAAACAATTACAATGAGTGTAGGCAGATCCGAATGCCTTCATCTTCTCCAGAACTTCTGTAAAGGTCCCAAGAAGCTGAGAGCAGCAGAGCTGTTGTTGTTTGCCTTCAATAAATTAGTGTTTCTTAGAAATACAGTTTTTTTGTTTGTTTGTTTTGATTTTTTGTGTTGGGGAGAAAAAAAAAGATATTTTTGCCTAAGTATTTTTTTTGTCAGGAGAGATTATTCTGAAGAAATGCATGTGCTGAGATGAATTTAATGGCAGTTATTTCAAGATGACTATCTTATCCTTCCTGTTTCTTTCAGTGATTAAAAATTTGCATTAGGAATGTTTACCAAGTGGACCTTGACAGTATCCTATTAACTATTAACTTTCACAAACAATAAAGTGGTATTTCTCTGGGTATTTCTCAGTTTCTCTGACTTCTTCCTCTGAAATTAGTTTCATAGGAAGGAAGGCAAAATTTAGGATAGAAAAATATCCATTACCCTTGCCCATCTTCAACAAGAATCAAATGCCTCGAGGCAGGTTCTGCTGTTGCATGTATAGAAAAATTGCACAGAGAAGGGAAAATGTGCACTTGCCAGAGGAGCGGGGACAGTTCAGCTGGCACATTGAATTGTTTCTTGCTTGCTTGTGGGGATGGCAACCCACCTTTGGGCCTAGCCAGCACTGAGTACCAGCCAACCTCCACAGGTTGCCTGTTCTTTTGCTCTGAGTTCATGGCAGTATCAAACTGAAATTTAGTTTAGTTTAGTTTAATTCCCAACACTTCATGTTTAACTGCAGCTGTTAAGGTGTGAATGCTATAACAGTCAAGGTGGAAGGATATGGGAAGAAGCTTTCTAAAATTGAGAAGATTAAACACTAAATGTTCCTGTTTTGCCCTTATAAAAAGAAGCCCAAGGAGCTCGCTGTTCTGTACCAACAGCGTGGTGTATGATTATGTTTTGGCATGGGGAAGATTTCATGCTATGATTTTTTCTTTGTTTTGTTTCTATTATTTTTGCATGAGGGCATTGCCTAAATGTCGGAATGAAGACAGAATGGTGAAAGACATGGTGAAGCTGTTATGCGTGTTGCAGTGACTCCTCCTGGCACACCTGCTGTTACAAAGCTGCAAGATGGTCACTGCTCATTGCATTGGGAGCTCTTGTGATCTGAAGGTGATCTGAAAATTGTCTGTCTGCTCTCTGACAACTGCTGCCTGTCTCAGAAGATCTGTTCCCATCCTGACACTAACAGAGTTTAACTGAGTAGACCTAGCACCAGAATAGGGGAACAGGAGATGAACAGAGCTGATGGGAAAGGGAAGGGAGGCTTTAAAATCCCCTCAGGATGACTAGGTGAACTGATGCCTGTACCTCACAGGCAAGCTTGATGCTCACTCAAATTCAGATCTTGTTTTTATAGACATAAACCAAAACAAATGGGTACTTCAGCAACAGAACTATTTTGCAAATCCATTTTTTTTGTAATGATGTGAATTGTTTAGCCATGAAGCTGCTAGTTGTACAATTATGTTTTAATGTGTGGCTTCGGTGTCACCTATTGCAGTGCTAATACTCACCAACAAAAAAAGCATGTAGAAAATTGCATTAATATCACTGTAGCTATAAATGTTTAGTACTTGGGAAGTTGCCACATTTAAACAATATTTGTTGAGGTCTTTCTGGGAACGTGTTATGAAATAATCTTGTTACATGCTGTCATGCTGCTTCTCCCCACAGACCCACATCTCACTCAAGCCAGGTGGGATGGTGCCATGAGGAAACTTCGGGATTCCTTTCTGGTAGGCAAATTATCAGTGCACTTCAAAAACAGAGCTGAGATGCCAGAGATGAAATAACTTGTCCGAGAAGCCTCTTGGGGAGGTGGGGATACAACTCGATCTGTGACCTTCTTTTGCTCTGCATCAGCTCCCCTGTTTCACTTCTGATTGGGGTAATGTGGTGAGTCATAAATCCCTCTGTCCTGTGATCCAGGTGCTGGGCATGTGCATTATCCATCTTCTGAAATAAGACACTTTTAAATATGTTCCTGCTATCATGTAAACATAAATCTGGAAGTTGTGGCACTTGTTTTGTTCCAGCTGCTGACAGTAGCTGAGGTCCAATCCCTCAGCTCCCTTAAGAACCATCAGAGATGTTTTCTATTGAACAGACATTTCTGATAGTTCAAGCAAAAGGAAACCATGGTAAGAATAAAGGGTTCTTGCTGCCAGCTCTTCTGCCACATGCTGTTATCATGCTATTCTCTGTCCCAATTTGTAATCAGAGAGTGCAGTTCATGGAAACTGAGGACTGAGCTTAGTGTGTTGCACACCACGCTAAGCAAAATACCCTGAGAGGAAGTTCCTGTTCACTGATCCTGGTGTATGTGGCAGGTTGATCTGCTGAATTAAGGAATCGACGGGTGAAGGGAGGTCTGAAAGAGGCCCTCAGCGAGTATAGGCTTCTGAAGGTGGGAAGAAACTGTGTTTTTTTTTTTTATTTTCTAGTGAAAATAAACATAATTCTGGGATAACTCGGAGAGTCTAAATCAACTTACAAAGGTGAAAATAAGGTAGTTTGAAAGGGTTTCTCAATCTGCAATGTTGCTGCACAGGTATCTCAAGTACTGAGAGGTTGCTGACCCCTGTGTAACTCTTAACTAACGTTATACAGAAATACTAGAATCCATAAACATTTTCTGGCTCTGCCCACTGCAGACGACCTCATACACACTTACATCATTCCTAGCTAAGGGCATGCCTATTGTATTCCCCCAAAATGTGGAGATTTGCAGAAGCCACAGAGCTGATGCAAATCTAGCCCTCTGCCTGCCAAGGAGTGCAGACTGAAACTGCCAGCTCCTGGCGTGGGTCCCCCTGCCAGCGGGGCTGGCGGTGCTCATGCTGCTTGCTCGGCCCGCTCCTCGTGGAGCCCAGCCTGGCTCTGCCTCTGCGGCCTGCTCCCTGCAGCGAGGCAGGGCAGTGTGGGCAGCGCTGCAGCCTGCTTTGCTGGAGCCAAAACCACCCGCCGAGCGGCTGGCTGAACCTGCCTGCAAGGCAGCCAGCTCCTTCCGGCACTCACCCTGCGGCCGAGGGGATGCGCTGCTTGCTCTGCGCGGTACCTGTCCCTGCCTGCTCTGGGAATCACGGAATCGTGGTCGGAAAAGACCTTCAAGATCATCAAGTGCAACCGTAAGCCCTTCACCACCCTGCCTGCTAAACCACATCCCTAAGCTTCTCATCTACATGTTTCTTGGACACTGCCAGGGGCGGGGACTCCACAAGGCTCCGCTCTTAGCTCCCTTGATAGCAAAACTTGGATCTGGACGTCCCCAAGCAGACCGAACTGTGGCAGAGCAGTCGCTGCGCCCTGCGCGCCGCTCGCGATGACAGCAGGAGCCTGCGAGGCTGTGCTGCCCCGACGGCTCTGCAGACCGAGGAGCCGGGCATGGAAAGCTCCTGCACCGCCTTTCTCGCACCTTCACTTAATGGGAGATGAGAAGGGAGGATGACAGATGAGATGGGCTGCAAGACAGGCTGTTCCCAAGGGTGGGCAGAGCTGCTGCTCCTTGGACACACTGGTGGTGGGACCCTCTGCGCTCATGGCTCTGCCCTGCTCCTCTCCACGAGAACCTGCTCGTTCTAGACGTGACCCTCAACATGGAGCTCCCGGTGCCGCTCGCTCAGCTCCATAGCAGGACCTGGGGAAACCTGACGTAAATCCCGAGTAGCCAAAATCAGCTTGGGCAGGATGAGCGCAAGGTACGTATGAGCTCCAGAGCACTGAAAACAACCATCAGAGCTGCTGTCCGTTTAAAATAGCAAAGCTTTTGCTCTGCTCTAAGGAAAGGATCACCACAGGAATTCAGGCTATATCAAGTCATTCTGCCTGCCCTTAAGAGCTCTAGTGATATCTTTTTCATTTGAGACTATCTTTCTTCTAGTTTAGGATCCCATTTCTTCCCTACAAAGCAAACCTGCAGTTATCCAAGTTGCTGCGGAAGGATGGTAGATGGCCAGGAAAACGTAGACAGGACAGGCATATCCTTCATAGGATTAAAAAGAATGAGTGCTATTTCCTGCCTTTTAGGACTTTTTAGAGCAAGGTTTTAGGATAAAGACAAAAGAACCTTAATCCAACAGGAACCCTCTCTTTATGTCTGTATGTGATACAGAAAAGCACTTAAGCAGCAATGAGCTAGGCACTACTGCAGCACCAGCAGGCAACAAAAATGACAGTAATAACTCTCCAGCAGCTCTGTCTCTGTGCCCTATAAAGGGCACGGGGAATGTATTTTCAATAAAGTGATGTGCTCCTTTCTCCACAGATTCGGGAGGAAGTCCAGCTTCCCAACTCCATGTGCAAACGAGGTGTTCGGTTGTCTCTCAACACTGTGCAAATCCCTGCGTTTAGCACGCAAAGGAGCAGCTGAAGAGCAGTGTGTTGATGCTGTGTTTTGTAGCGGGAAGGTCGCTTTTCGGAACAGCAGCTCCCAGCGTGATGCCACACGCTGCGCACCCGTGTGGGCAGTCGTGACTCCCACCCACCAAACACCCAGGTAGAGTGACCCGGCCGGGGCTCGGGCGCAGACACCAGTCAAAGCCGTGAGTGCTGCTGGCAGCCAGTGCTCCCCGTGCAATTAATAAGCTGTTCCCGAAGCTGGGCATGCGCCAGGGATGACAAGTTTGATAACTACAGTAGCTGTATCACGGATAGCGTTTCGTGTCACGCACACTGCTACTCCTATCCTGAGAGGAACAAAGCTGTAACAAATTACGATGCTGACATGTACAGAGGAGTCCTTTGTTTTTTAGGGCAATTACATCCTAACCCTAGGTTATAGTATTACAGCCTATGTGCACTAACATGTTCAAAGCCAGGCCCTGGGACGACTCATCCCGAGACCAGCATGCCTATGGATAATTAAACCTTAAAACTACCCCATTTCATCCCTGAGTGCCAGTGCCGAGCAGGCGAAAAAACACAAGGATGCAGCAAAGAGCATCCCCTGGGGCGCGGGTGAGCACGGGAAGCGATTGCCTCATCTCTGGCTGTGCGTTCAGGAGAGGGTAGAGCACAATCATCAAGTTGTTATTGTGGTTGGAAAAGACCTTCAAGACCATCAAGTCCAACCACAACCCACCATTACCCTGCCTACTAAACTTGTCCCTTAGCACTCCATCTACACGTTTCTTGGACACTGCCAGGCTTGGTGACTCCATCTCCATCTTGGGCAGCCTGTTTCGGGCACCAGCAGGAGGGTGGCCTTGCTCCCTTGGGACCACAGGAATGGTCATGGGAAGAGGATTCTCCAAGAAAATGTCCCTGCATCCTACGCATCCCCTAACCCGTGCCCTGCTCCCCAGTTTATGCAAACCAGCTTATATTTTCAAATCGGGATAATACTTCCCTCTGCTGCTAATTACAGCCCAACAATACTAATTCTGTGTGCAAAAACAGGGTCGTGGTCCAAGTATTGTTTCATGCAACCAGAATGCTGGGGTTGTTCGCATTTGCCTAATGCTTAATTATTTAGTCAGAACATAAAAATTTGTCTTCTGCTCAAAAACATTTTTACAAAACATCTCAATAATTAAACACCACTTCATTTATTAACAACAGGGAAGATGCATAAAATACATTAGTCAGAAGCAAACAAGTAACTATAGCTAGCTCTAGCAATGAAAAAGTGCTGCTCTAATGTAGCTCTCTGAGCATGGCAGATACCAGTGTAAACTCCTACAGGCAACTGAGCAAACGAGAATTAAAAACATACGAGACTTTTTGCTACTGTATCATGGTAAAGTCAGGGAGACAATACTCAAGGGCTTACAGGCTGCAGGTAAAACTCACCAGCTGCAGAGAGAGAGGAGGACACTAGTTGACAAATAACATGTTCAGATTTGGCCAAATTAGTTTCTGTGCAGAAGCTCCACATTTTCCTAATTTCCTAGAGGGGCAGCTCCCAGGGCACCTTTGCACAGGACCAGAAATTGGGAGCTTTAAAACAAGTAACCAGCGACTAGTTTAGGAGGAAGCTTGTCTTGGCTGCTGGAAGCAAACTTCCCGCTCTAAAATCGAGCATTTTCGTGAGTTGAACTTTTTAGCCCACGTATGTGGGAAGCATAAAGGTTATTTGAAGGTTATTTTATTTAGGCAGGCTGACCTTCTTGATTCAACTTTATATTCCCGTTGTATTTCAGCAGCGTTATGCAGGAGATCAACCTTGTGTCCTTCTACCCTCCTCAGAGCGTACCCAGGTTTCAGACTTTTCTCGAGCCAGGTCCCGAGACATGCCTGTAGTTGAGAGAAGCCCTTTTTGTCCATCAACCCATGTAAAAGCAGTCAAGAAAACACCTCTCCAACTCCTTTTGCTGTAGCATCACTCTGAGCAAGGCAGCTTTGCAGCCGCGAGCCAGCAGTCGTGTCAAACAGGAGCTGGTCAGGGGAAGCAGATTTGGGAGCTACCTGTGCAACAGGGAGAAACGTATGGGGAAGCAGCTTGAGTTTACTCTTCTAGACAGCCACCCCCTGCTTTTTGCCATGCCGGCAGGTAGGTCCATGTAAATGAACTGGAATGGGGAGTGCTGCTGTTTTCCTGCGCCAAAACTACACTATCCCTTGGTGAAGTAGGTCAAAATCAAATCTGCCCACCCTGATCTCCAGTCCGCAATCGCAGGGTAAGATAACTTATATCCTCGTATTAATCGAGGCGTCTAAAGGGAAAATGTAGCGTGAAAAGAGAGTTCAAAAGCTCAGTGTCCCTCTGGAGAGCAGCTGACAGCACGATCCACCATCAGAAGTGACTTGCAACCCGCCGCCCCAGGCGCTTGGTGCCCCGCTCTCCTCCGACGGAGGAGACGCACTGGCTGAGCCTGGCTTTGAAGACGCTCAGGCAGCTCACCAGCAAAGCAGGCAGAAAACCGCCGAGGAGGACGCAAAGACACAGAGCGCTCGGCAGCCTGCGGCTAAACGCGAGTTCGTGCCTCGTGCTCCAGGCCGCCAGCGTCGCCTCCGGCCGCACCACCCCATGTGGCTTTCCTTGTGCACAGGCACCGCTCGCTGGGCGCATCAGGGTCGCTACTGGGGCCTCATTTACTGCATCCATCGTTGAACCACCCAAAGCCCGAGCATTGGCGAGGACGGGCAGTGGGTTTTGGATGCTGCAGTGTAAGGAACAGCTTGTGGGGCAGCAGCATAGTGGGCAAATGAAAGGCTTCACGCAGCTGAGAAGGATCACTCTGGTGAACATAGGGCAAATATTGCCAGGTGACATGAAGTGGTATAAAACAGTTAAAATATCAACCTGTTTTTAAAGGAGTGGTCAACCTGAGGAAGTGCATTTTGCATCTGGACACGCTCAGGGCCTGATTCTTCTACTTTGATTGCAGGCAACGTGCCCCAAAAAATTATCTATCTCCTGTGTTGAGCATGAAGAGGAAGAGCCAACAGCTTATCAAGGAACTTCTGTTCTTCCTACTGAGAAAGGTGGCTTTTGTTTTCCACAGCTGCTGCTATCTGAGTTCTCCTCTTCTAACGCTGGGTATTTTCCTCTGCATTTTCCAGGTGGTTCTTTGATGTAGGCAATGTTTTTGAAGGATTTACTGACAGTCATTAAACAGAGGGAAGAAAAGGGGTAAGAAAAAGAAAGCGGGGAGGGATTTCTTTAGGAAACACGATGAGTTGGGCCAAACTTGAATCTCCAGCTCAGTGACTTCCAGTTCATGACACAGTGTTGAAATCCTTGGGTTGGTCCCTGCACCAGTTGATGATGTGGCCTTATGTCAGGGCAGTCCAATACCAGCTTTGCCTTTCATTGGGATCTGTCACAGGCAGACTTTACTTACAAGTAATGCATGTTAAATCTAAACCTCAGCAATCAGAGCATTTCTGAGGAGGAACGAGGACTGCTTGCTAGCATGAACTAGGAGGCACTCAAATAGCATTTACCTGGCTCGGCAGTTTTGAAGAGGACAGAATATGATTCAAGGGGATGATTAACCAGCCACATGTACTGTTTTATTTCAAATGAATAAATGATAAAGCCTCACAAACTAAAAGTTTAAATGAATATTGCAAAATGAGGAATAAAATTCTGTTTTGATGTTAAAAACAAATCAACCCTGAAAGTACAGAATGCAAAGGTGTGTGAGATGGAAAATGGTTATGGGGATCACTTTGCTTCATGAAAATACGCGCCTGCATTCATAACAGGTCTTAAGAGAGACGTTTGGGATCTTGGAGAAAGGAGACAGTTCAACGTTCTGTGGCATTACCTCTATTTAAGCTGCCTTAGGTGAGCTAGGAAAGTCTTCTGCCAGTGAATATAGAGACTTGGACTGTGTGGGTGAAGCTGAGGCAGAAAAGTACCTGTAAGGAAGATCTGAATAGATGGAGTGACGACATGTCGCATCGCTCTCCAGCCTCAACGAGTGACAGGATTCAGCGGTTACCTGGGAGTAATAATCTGCAAAAATTCATCAAATAGTGTTTATTTCGTGATGAGGCATGAAAAGATCTCATGC
Source organism: Crypturellus tataupa (assembly GCA_034781795.1). Lineage (NCBI taxonomy): Eukaryota > Metazoa > Chordata > Aves > Tinamiformes > Tinamidae > Crypturellus > Crypturellus tataupa. Next base: position 5,425,759 of record JAWLRI010000144.1, read on the forward strand.
CATCAAACCACACCGGTTCCTGTAAACAGCTGAATGGCTGCGGCAACGTTGGGGCTCTCAAGCAAAGGTGAAGTTCACCCGTGGGTGCAGGGACAGCCTGACACCAAAGCCCAGTTCAAGTTCAAGTGCCTCCTCCTGCAGGAATGGTTCCTGTGCAGAAGCAGCGCAGCCAGGGTTGCATTTCACCCTCGGGTTTTACGAGATACACCGAGCCTTGCCCGGTGTTTTCGTGACTGCGGTTCCTTTTGACTCCACAGCAGCCCAGCGTTATCGTCCCACCGCAACACGGAATCCTGTAATTAAACCTTTGTGGCCCGCAGAAGAGCGCCACTCCTCATGTATACAAAGCAAACATTTTGGCAAGTTTATTATTCTCCTCTAGACTAAGAGTATTAATGGTGTTACAAAATTAGAGCAAGCTGCTCACTAAACTGCTCTTGGATATTTTCACTGCCAACACGATTTTATATTCCTCTTCATCTTTGAAAAAAGGCAATAGATTTAGTAAACATCTTACTGTCAGAAGCATTACAGTGCAAGACACCATATCAAAGTAAGGGCCAGAGGGATGTTTTGGCCTGAAAAACTGATTGCTGTTTGCTATACAACATCAAACATCATTTCATTGTAATCTTTCATATAACGACTAACCATTAGGAGGTAGCTCGTTCTAATAATCAAAACAGTAAAGTGTTTACCACAAAATCTAGGCTTTTTTTGCACCGAAAGGCATGTGCCACGTAATGCCCTTTGCGCTGCGTGCGGCGCCTTACCCCTGGGAAGGGCAACCGCTTCCCAAATGTCACCTTGCTCATTAAGCGGGAAGGCAGCGACGAAGCACGCAGCTCTTCTGGGGGAAGAATGGCTCTGTCTCTCAGACCTGCTTCCCTGTTGCTCCTTCATTGTACTTCAAGCTCCGTTAGTTTGTGTGCATGAGTCACGAACAAAGACGGAATTCTTGCATTTTATTTCAGCACTAGATGCTCTCTACCTACGCTATATATGTCAGCTGCCTGAGCAAAACAGATCTGCGTGAGCTGGTGATAGTACTTCTCAGCTGGGAGAGTGCAATGACAATCCTAGGAAAGAGGAGCCGAGCAGAAGGGCTGTGACAGGAGTATAAAAGGTAAAACATAAATCACCGCCCATCGCAGAGGACTGTCTTTTGCATTTGCATCTTGCCATGGCCACAGACCAACCATTCGACCAAGGGAAGAGATGCCGGCTCTGCAGCTGCTCCTCCTGGCAGCTGACAGCACCCTCCTGCCTGGAGATGAAGAGATCCAGGTGGTGCCATAAGAAAAGAAAAACTCCCTTAGCAGGTCAGATCAAACATCTGCTGCTCCACCTTGCTCCTCTCTTAATTCCTGAGCACCTGCCTATAAAAAAAGAGGGGTTGGGCCAAGAGAATCGTCCCGGCTGCATTCCAGAAATTCAGGCACGATGCAACTGTGATCATTTAAAAAATTGAGAGAATTGTAAGGAAAGAGGCTGGCCCTTCAGCCACAGCTCAAGCACATTTCATGAAAACACAGTGCTCTTTGCATGGAACAGGGCATGACAAAAATTACAAAAGAATATAAAAAGAGTTTTATATATGTATAGTGCATCCTTTTAATATAGAAACCATTTTTTTAATTGCTACAGTTCGTAATAGCATATTTTCAATGACACTTTATGCTAATGAATTATTTATTTTTGGAGAGAGGGGGAGTAAGGATGATTTTTTATTGTACCTCGAAAATATGCCTGTTCCTACCATAGAACCTATAGATCTGAATTAAGAACAGAATGAAACGAAACACCCAGAGCAGCTGGGAAAGGGCAGTCTGAGAGTTGACCATCGGCAGCTGAGGCCGTGAGGGGAGCAGACGCCATCTGCACAGGCTGTGCCCTCAGAAGCTGGCGCAGACCTACAGACTTTCTCCAAGGTCTTGTAAAAATTCTATAAAACTCGTTTTCCTCCTCCAATTTCCTGTAACAGGTGATGACCTGTCTGAAACCATTATCAGAGTCTCAGGTGTCCACGTTTTCCAGCGCCCTGTTTCATTTCTCATGGCAAACCAGAATTGTCCTTCCTGGGGGGATCCAAGTTTTCATTCCCACTGCCTCGTGGAAGACAAGATTTCCAAAGCACAACCTGCTACATTAGGAAATCCTGCGTTTCCTACAATCCCCATATATTTTTGTGAAAAGGATGTTAATGCGACATGGGAACAAAATCCCAACTGCACACAAGAACCCTGGGGAAGCCGGTGTTAAGCTAATACTTCACGCGCACACATGCACACACAGTGACGAGTTTGTCTTAGCAGTGGGGCATCAGCTTTAAAGCAATTCCCTAGCAGGGTTTGATGCTGCCTTCTATAACTGCAATCACATAGCTCACTGGGAGATGATTTTGGCCAAAATTCATAGTGACTTGGGTCAATCCATCAGCAGCAATTATTTCTCTTGCCAGGGGTGCTGAAGAAGTGAAGGTGAAGAGTCTAGAAAAGCAGAAGTCCCAGACTGATCCTCGACTCAGTCACATGGGCATGAGAATATTACATAAATGTAGTGAAGTACAGGGATTATTTTTAAAATGAGAATAACTAGGATTGTGTAGGGGGTGATGTTTGCAGTTGACACCCTAGGGGTGAAATTCACAGTTTTCCAACATTTCAGTTTCGCTTTCCAGTCCTTATTTTTTTTAACTGAATTCATAAATTGTTGATTGCTACTAACATTATGCTCCTAAATGAGAACGATGATCTCACGCACAGGAATAACAGCAGTGACCAGAGACATTTTTGGAGAAAAGTAACAGTGGCTGTATTAATGAGATGCCAGCTTCCCTTCCATCTCCTCATTGCATTGCCTCATCTTGTCAACATTGTGGAACCGAGTCTGCTCACAGAAAAAGCTGGAACTTATTCATGGTCATGTATAAATGTGCATGTCTGCGCCCCATGAAATGCAACCTAAACAGAGGAGCTGGGGTAGCTCGACCCAGCTAGAGAAGCACTCGCCACACGCTTTAGTACTTGCTAGTGGCTCTTGGTGAGCACCTCTCTAGTCCAAACAGTCTCTTTACGGGAAAGTGTGTCAGGCAATTAACAGAATCGTGATGTTAGTGCCTAGTTTATAAAGAGAGGAAATAAATAACAAATAAAAGCTTGGACCAACAACAAAGGTTCAGCAAAGATACTGTTTTGATGTCATTAAAAGCAAAAAACGCACGAAATACAGAAAGCAGAATTTTTATTGTGCAAAGTCTATGTCCTTAGCATAATTTAAGTAACGCGTTGCCATGGCAATCCTGATTGCTACGAAGTGTAAGGTAAACTTTTTGACTGCACCTATTGCAGGCTCTCTCCGCAGCCGTGTAAGAAAACCCTTTGCCTGCATCAGAGATTCTTCATTGGGATTAGCTGGTGTGCAGAAGTCCAAACTGAGTAGCTGACAGTTACAGAGGACGCGGTCCGCCTGGGCGCTCCTACTTGATGATCTGTGGCATATCGCTCCACGCTTGCGCCTTCTTCTTGGCGAGCTCCATCCACGACGGCTGGGCTGCCACGGCGGCACCGGCTTTCTTGACCTGGCTCGTTTCCTCCTTGTCCACCGGAGCCGCTGTGAATAAAACACAGGGGTGCTTGCTGTCAGCCTGCTGGGCAGACAAACACACTTGCTCTTTCACCAAGAACATCCCGGGCCTTGCCCTACAGAGCAAGTCTCTGCCTTTCACACAGAAGTCTCCTTAATGATATATTATTGAGGAACTAGCCTTTGTGTGCACCAGAGAACACAACCTGTGGTTCTAATTAGTAGCTTTTGTCCCTTAAACTTACTACAGAACACATGATAACCTCCGTTTCTTGCCCTCGCCCAGGTAACACCAGGGCCGAACAAGAGTCATTTAGTCAGCGAGGGCGCTCGCTCGTGTGAGACTTCCTCCCTTGCCCAGCCTTCAGCGTGGAGGCATTTGATCACCTTTCAGATTTGAGCCCCGCTTTCAGATTTGCATGCACCCAGTAGATTCAAGGGTATCTCGGAGGACAGGCAGTCTGCATCACACCATCCTTGCTTGCTCAGGAACCCGCTTTCAAACTGAGCGCTACTGAAGCTAATTTTGCATTCATTCTGCTTTTCACACTGGGACATTTGGGACCCAGTCCCATGAAATTTCCTTGCATTCTTGATTCACATTTATGTAACAAGTCTTTAACTTAAATCAAAGTGGTAAAAGGAATATTCCACCAAACAAAATCGCAGACACGAGGGCTGAGAAGACACTTTGCCCTTGTTGGTTTTGAACAAGGGAGGAGATTAGGATCTAGGCCCTACTCCTTCTCCAGCACAGCTAAGCACGATGTCTTCTGACAAGGCTGCAAGATAAGAGCCTGTATCAGTATCGAAAGCATTTTCTTTCCTACCAGGGACAGAATGAGACAGCGAGTTGGTTCTCAGCAGCAGCTCTTTCTTTTCAGACTTGGTCTCTTTCCTCAGTTCTTCAGAAAAGGTTTTAGGTGCCACGTGTGAAGATTTGCTCCAGTGCTGCTTCACCAACCCCTACACATAGAGAGGGAGAAAATGCAGGTAATGAAGGCAGAAGGAAACTGGGGTGGAAAAGGATGAGCAAAAGGAGCGGACGTGGTGCCTGCTACCATCCAAAAGCCAAGTGTGCTCATTATTGCTCATCGCTTCCCCTCCGCTCACCTGAGCCCTTACTTGCTCAGAAAGCCCCACAAATTTCACCTTAGCATCTACGATGCTGATTGCGACAGATTAAAACTACTCCTCTGCATCTTGTTTTATTCATAATGGTATCTGTGAGCACATTATTATTGTCTTCAATGCAAAGCACCTACCAGGCCCTTCTTACTCTTCTATTAATACAGGTAGGATTTTGAAAGAGCCTGGTTCCCTCACATGTTTCCCTTCCACCTCTTGAAGCTTGTGTTTTAGAGCACTGGGGCTTGGGAAGGTCGCAGGTAAACTGATTTCCGTTAAAATAGAAAAGGAAGTTCAGCACATTTTCACAGGAGTTCTCTTGCCACCAGCAAAAGCTGTTGGGAAGTGGCAGTGTCTGGTGGCGGGTGGGAGGACGTGGCACCAGCCTCACGCGCTGCAGGCAGGAGCGGCTCGGCATATCGATCCCTTAGCTACCGAGGGAAATGAAACGCATGGCACGAAGCTCAGGAAACACTGCCAACTAGAATCTGGAATTTCCTACTCTGACACAGAAATTGTATTTTGGGATCACTTAAACGCCTGGTGTTCAAGTGCTGTGGCAATGTTCAGCATTACTGTGGCCTACAAGCTTGCCTAGGCATTTCATTAGGTAGGATTTCTTGTTAATCTAACTGCTGCTGGTTTTCTTAATCACAGAGGGGCTGAGGTTGGAAGGGACCTCTGGAGTTCATCTAGTCCAACCCCCCTGTTCCAGCAGGGACACCCAGAGCACATGGCACAGGGTGGCATCCAGGTGGGTTTGGAAGATCTCCAGAGCAGGAGACTCCACAGCCTCTCTGGGCAGCTTGTTCCAGGGCTCTGTCACCCTCACAGTTTTCACCATCTAGAGGTCTTTTCTTATTCAAAACTGTGATACAGCACTCTGGCCTTCTAGCAGAACTGCTCCAAGTAAGCAAACAGGCCGTTTGCACTGGGACTGCTCTGCACGGGCACATTCCTGCACGGGCACAGGGTTTCACGGAGCTTGGGCACTGCCACAGCCCTCCCAGCCTGCTTGCTGCCACGAGCCAGCCCCGGAACAGGGAGCCCTGGGCAGCCCTGCGTGTTCATGCCAAGCGTGTCAGTGCTGCTCGCGGAGCTTTGCCACCTGGGACCACCACTTGCTACAGCCTTCCTGTGCAAGGGATCTTGGAATTAGCTCATTTTCCCTGCCAGCACATGTGTGTCTGAGTTATCTGTATATAAAGAACCAGATTTTATATCTTGGCAGTATCTGCAAGTGCAAAAAGTTATTTTTATCCTATTTCACTTCTCAAGGCTCTAAAAATTGTTACCTAGGAGTTCCTGGGACCAAGCTGTTCATTCAGTCTTATAGCAATCCGAAGAAATGGGAGACACGGTGAAACATGTGCTAAAAGAACCAAAGGGACTGTATTCTCCTGCAGTGAGAGGTACCTGAGATTGTACAGCTCAGCACCTCATTTTGGTTATTTTAGAACCTATATTTATATTAGATCTGGTAAGCGTTTATTGGGCACCCAAGAAACTTTACACACCTGCAATAGTTCCAGGATTTCTTGGAGATATCAACTTACTTATCTGAATAATCAGGGGGCACATTTGCAAGAGCAGTGTCTTTGTTACTTGCGATTACACTTGTCAAGCATCTCTATTCCTAACAGCATCTGACAGGGATAATAGCAGTGGATGCAAAGAATACTGCAGGGATGTGATAGGGAAGCACCACAAACTCACGCTGCAAGTACCTCTGTCCTTTCCTTCTCCTTATGCTGTTTTTCTGTATCTGACTTGACATCCGGAGGTGCCAGTTTTTCTCTGCTCAGCTCCTGCTCCTGGTGAGGGCCTCTCTGCTTTTGCCTGGCGATGGAGATCCAGACTGGCTCCGCAGGAATGTCGGGTTCTCTTCCGGAGTCTCCAGCACTCCCCGGGGAAGACACGCTTTGCTCTGCCGGCAGATTATTTGTATACATGGTTATCTGAGAGAAGGCCTCAATTAACACCAGTTCTCACTTGCTCAGTGCTGAGATTTGAAGAAATGTGATAAGCCAGGACAAATAGGAATTTTTGTTTGGTCTCCAGGAAGCAAGCTTCCTGTCTCCACTACTTTAAGTTACCGTTTTACTGTTCAACAACAGTTTTTTTTTTTTTTCAGCTAGAACCACATGAAGGAGGTACAAGAGCACCCGCCAAGCTTCCCTCAACTACCGCTTTTCCACGGCCTCCACATCGGCCCCTTCTGCGGTCTTTGCCTTAGCGACAGGCAGACGCAAGGGCTCCAAGCAGGACACAAGGGCACGGCGGCGGCGGTGGCAGCAGCAGCCCCTGGCTGCCTGCGGCCACGGGAGGCTGCAGAGCACGACCACCCGTGTCGTCTGGACACACAGACACCACGGAGATCACAGGGCTGGCCCAAGGGAACAGCCTCAGCTTCCCGCTGGCTCCAGCCCCACGTCCCCCAGTTTTTCACTGGCTTACGCTGTGCTCACAATTCCAGCCTTCCAAATAAGCTGGAGCCTGCACGGCTTAAAAGAGGAACGCAAGCAAGGCCAAACAACGTGGTCAGAGTAACGACAGGGTCCTAGGGGAAGGTGATTTAAGCTTTCCCACCCAACTGTGGTCACTCGTGTCCCCAAGCCAATGGGAGACTACTCCAGAGCAGACGTTAAGCAGCCCGGTCTGCCTCTACAAGCGTTGTTACACAGTCAGCAGCCTATGCAAGGAGCGGGAATGAGAGGGGCTCAAGCAGGAAGGACATTAAAAGATCGCATTTCTAATCTGCTGCGCCTGGAGGAGGCTGGTGGAGAGGATCTCCCCGGGTGATAGGCATTTCTGGAGGGCTTGCTTTGCCCCAGTTCTTCCTGCACCACTACTGCACCTCGCCAGGGGCAGACTGGTTATCTGAGCATGAAAACTTTGTAAGGACTGAATCATCTAAAAACAACAACAACAACCCCCACATGTCAGCCAAGACAGCAGAGTAAGATGCAAGCAGGCAGAGCTAGAGGCAAGAATGGCAAGAGAGTAGAGCAAGATGTTTTGCTAGCTCACACGTTTTCCCTCATGGGATCTAGGAGGTAAACTTCTGAGAGGAACAAGCCAGAACGCCTCTCAGAACCTTCCCCCCTTCTCCCATACACTGTATGGCTTCATTTTTGTCTCTTTTTACAGGATGACAGAGAATAAGGCTGGGAAAGATCTCAACGTGTCGTCCAGGCCATCCTTCAGCTCAACGGCAATATCAGTTGCAAGACACTTTCCTGTAAACTGCTCCCTGACAAATGGGTGTCTCATCTGCTCTTAAAAGCAGAGACTGAGATTTTGATCTCCCCACACTATTTATCCTAGGACCTGATTGTCATTTCCTACCAATCTTCTTCCCCAATGGCTAAGCTAATTTTTTTAGCTTCAGTTTAAATTCATAACTCCTCCAATATGTCCATTATGGACATGAACAAATTGCCCATATCCCTTTTTTTAAATTTATTTTTATTTTTCCCAGTAGCCTTTAATGCATTTAAAGACTTACACCATGTCCTTCCCCTTTCTTTAACCTTTTCTGATTAGCTGCATTCTCTAAATCACTTTTGCTCCTAATTTAGCCCAGATCTTCTTCAAAGTCTGGCGCTCAAAGCTGGGACACAGTATCCAAGAGGAAATGCTGCCAGCATCAGGTGAAGCGGAAGGATCACCCCGGGGGTCTCGGAGGTGGCAGCCTCTATACATCACTCAGCAGGATGACTGTTTTTCTGGACTGTGTTTTTGTTGTTTCATATTTTGTTATAAGCTTCCACTCTTGCTTTTTCCCTCGTAGTCCCCATTTCTGTTTGTGAGCCCGATTCTTTTTTTCCACATATACTGGTACTTCGTGTTTATCTGTAATGAAAATGTTCTTTTTCTGACTACATTTCCGATTTCTCCAGATAACCGATTTCTGATCTCGTCCTCTAGTGTGCCTGCACACTCCCCAGCTTGCTAACATTTGCAAGTGTAACAAGCACACGCTGCATTCATCCACGGCCTTATATGAAGAGCACAGTGCCAAACTTAAGCCTGCCCTGTCGACGCCTCTATAAGGGCTTTCTCCTCACCCGTTACCACGTTTTGACCTTCCTTACCGTCTCTGATAGCTTTGTGTTTTCAAACCAGAGTCATTACCCTGTTCAATCCACCCGATAGCTTCTCCACGCTATTGGGAACCTGCCTTCTGCCTTGACTCTGCTCATGATGCTACTTTCTGATTCAAAATCACCTTTTCTGTTTTATCTCATTTTCCCTGTCACAACCCCAGGAGCTTTTCACAAATGCCAGCTGAACCACACGTTGTTCTTGCTCAGCTCCCGCAAGGCAATCCTGACAAAACGGCTGCTACGCTCAGGCTTATTGCCAACCTGTGCTCTTCTTTATCCGTTCTCCTCGTGTATTCAGGATTCATCTTTCTGTTATTCTGATGTGTATTTCCTGGCACAACAGGGTGCCTGGTCTCACAGTGCCGTGACTGGAGGCCGCTTTACAGCAACGCTTCTCATAAGGCAGATATTGTAAAGGAAGACATCAAGCAGCTTGGTTCTGTGGGAAGAACCAGAACCAGATCTCGTAGCCGTGCAAATTTAAACGTAGCTAACTTAGAGCCATATATCCTTCCCTAAGAGATGGCTTCAGAAAGTGCCTGTGACAGCAGCAAAAACCTCTTTATAATCATCTTTAAGGAGTTTGTTTACATCCACATAGGCCTGGCTCAGGCCAGCAGAGCACTAACACCTACCGAGGAGCACGAGCTGCTCTGCTTACCTTACGGGAGAGGCTTCCTTGTTCCTCTAGGTTATCATGTTCTACACTTGCTCTCGTGAAAGTCTTTACTAGAGAAAGAAAGTCAGGCTGGCAAGAGAGAAGAAATGCATTTTCTTCAGCACAAAGCAACCAATATCTGTGCAGGATGTACTGCCTCGGCGGTCACTCAGAGGCAGCGTAAGAGGAGGAGGAGGTGTATCCCCATGTAGAGAAGGTGGCTTGGGGGCAGACACGAGTGATTGCTCCAGTACATGCGAAAGATGAGAGGCTGAAGTAATGCAGGAGCTGGGAAGGTGAAACAGATCAGCAGTTGAAGGCTGTCTGAGACTCCCATGGAGTCCTGAAAGGCTCTTGGAGGCCAGGAACTTCCCCAGGAGGTAACTACTTGCACCTCTTGCTCGATGAGCCGCTCACGGCCAAGGAGCCCTTCCCACGTCACCTCTGCCGCTCACGAGGCGCTCGGTGCCCCTGGGAGCCAGCGTGTGGCAAGGCCCAGCTGAGGCGGCCCCAGGGCGCTCGGGGCGCTGGTAGATACCTGCGTGTGAGGCACATGCAGAGCTGAGAGCTCAGCTGGGCTCAGGACCAGAGCCCCGGGACTGCCTGTTGGGGCAGTCCGCTCTTGATGGCAAGGCCTAGGCGAGTTTGGTCAGTGCTGTCTGAGCTGCACATGCCCCTAACCCTTCGCGTTTCAGTTCGCTTTCTTGCTTGCTACAGTCTTGAGTCTTTTCTGGTTAAAACTGAGTTCTCAGCCATGTACGTTAGCTCTTATTACAACATTTTAAACAATACATTATTCAACTCATTACTCTGTAACTACTTAAAATAATAAAGATTATTGTTGGCAGTTTATTTCTCATTCGCTCATACTTTTAATCTTGTGATTACATCCTTCATATCCTTGAAACTTGTTTGGCCTGAGGTGTTTTGAGAGAAGATTCCCTTCTTCCCCTTGGAATGAAGCACGGTGATAAATCACGGAAAACCAGGAAAACATCAGGTCAGAACTCGCCAAACTGCTCCATGCATAATGTCACCACTTACCAAAAATAGCATTTCAAGCCTATTTAAGCTCTTCTGCTGCCGCTTGAAACCACCTCCAAAGGCCTCCGAAGCCCTTTAACTTCTCTCACCACTTGGTCCCCAAACACAAGACCAGCCGCGCGTGCTGCCAGCACGAGAGCTTCCCACCTCCCCTAGCTCTTTCAAGCCAGGTTTCCCCTCACTTCCAGCAGCCTCCGGGCTGGCCACGACAGACAACCCTCCAACCAGCATGAGCTGCATTCCACCTTCCTAATTCCCGCACTCGGATAAGTACGAGAGCCCTTCTCTGCTGCAGATGGCCTCACTGGCCACAAGCTTGTTGGTCTTTACAGGGAAATCATCTCACAGCAGTCCTATTAACTTCACATATCTATTTCCTTCAAAATCTTATTAAAGCTGGATTTGCTTTTTCTTAAACACTAGAGACCTGATTTTTCAGGTGGACTTTTTCCTGCCCATTGGCCATGGAAATGAGCGTGTACAGATGTTGTTGGGATATTATGTTTTAATGTGTGACTAGTTGCATTGACAGTAAGATAGAACGTTTATTTTTATGCACAAAGGGAGACATAAGGTTAACTTATTATTGTCTATTGGTTCATACATACATGCATAGAAAGAGAAATCCATATGTAACTGTCTACTGACAGACAGATACACCAGTATATTCCAGTGTATGTAGAAGGGTGAGTAGGGGTATATATGTATGCCTGTATATATGTGTAGCACATATAGACACCATAGCCAAGACATCCTAAACATTATCCTGAGCTTTAGGGATGATTTTTCATAGATGGTCTCAGATACCAGACCCCTTTCCTTTAAATCAGAGAGTCTTTGTGTGCATAAAATGCAGCAGAGACATTTTATAATATTTAAATCTTCTGGTATCTGGAAATGAACATCTTAATACCTACAAGGGCTGCAAAGAGTGGGTACTCTTACCATACATCTGTGCAGGCAAAAAGTCAGAAGCAGAACATTAGAGCCTTTGGAAAGTCATGCTTTTAATAGCAAGCAAAGCTAATTTCTGTGTTCCCTGCATATTTTAAAAGCAAAATATTCAGAACTAATCCAAACAACTTTACACTGGGAGATAAAACTCCCTATATACAACAGTGTCATCATTTTGTAGCACTAGTTTTTCATGCATATTTCACTCCACACTGTTGCATCCTTGCTTACTAATAAAACACCAGGTATTTTAAGCAGGGCTTTAAAAATGCATATTGGCATTTAGGATACCCTGGCCTACATATTTGCCTCTGTTTACTAAATCACCGTATGCATTTGTCTTAGCATACACAGCCAGAGCCTTAATTTCGGACAGAACAATTCTCAAAAAAAAAGTGGCAAAATACCTCTGAAGTTTACTTCTCCCCTAGGCTGACCTAGAAGGGATATGATTTTGGTTGGATGTACAACATGCGCAGAGCCTTTTCAACACAAGAAATTGCTATGTTACAACAGCCATGTTGCCAGACGCAGCCTAAAAAAACAGCTTCTGGAAAAGAGAGAGCCTTCTTTTGAGCCACACACAGTACAGCATTAAAGCAATGTCCTTTATGTGGAAAGAAACATTTTTCTTGTCATTTCAAAGACTGGATTTGCTGGACAACACACACCACCCTCACTCACCATTAGCACTCGCCACCCCTCCACGAGCATCTCTTCTCTTCAGAAGAGCGTCCCCCTGCCACAGCTCCTCAGTCACTCAGCGTTTTATGTCCTATCAGGTGCGTTCACACAGGTACTGCCGATGGGTTTGCTCTTGTAACAACCCGTTAGTTTGTGTTATTTGGCTCCGCTCCTTCGGAGACACACAGCCCCACGGAGCACCGCACGCTCCTTTGTGCTGCTCGCAAAGACCCGTGCCTTTAGCTGCAGCACTCTGCGGCTTACTCCCGGGCGGCAGCGAGGGGCTCTGCTCTCCCACATGCACAGAAAGTGCCCGGGCGCCCGCATAGCCCTGCCCGCGCCGCAGGGAGCGCTGCGGACCAGGGCCGCTGCCCATGCTCCGGCCATCGCGCCAGCAGCCCTTGCTGTTCGCTTTCCAGACGCGCCGCAAGCTCAAGATGGAAGCGGAGGAGCCCAATTACTCCCACTCACCCCGTGACGCAGCTTCGAGGGGCCCGTGTGTGGAAAGGGGGCCGCAGGCCCTTGCGTGGCCATCGCCCGGTGTGGTGGGCAGAGACCCTCACGGGGCTCCTGGCTCGTGAGCTTGGAGGGGACGAGCGGGCCGGCTGCCAGCGTGGAGGAGGCAGCAAAAGAAAACACGAGGGTGGCTTAGAAGGCTCGGGAAACCCCAAGGCTGGAGGCTGTCCTTAAACCGTGCGTCCCATAGCAGCCCCGTGCTGGTCATGCTTCTCTGACTGACGCTGCTTGCAGCTGCAAAGACACGCTCCAGAGCCACAGGGCTGAGGCAAATGCTTCATGGAGCTTAGAGTGCAGGGGTATACAGATCATTTCCCTCCCTGTATCGTGTGGCACGCACAGGCCTCGTGGAAGTGTGCTGCTGCTGAGCTTCCCGAGGGCCCCGGGGTGGTTCTGCTCAGGTGGAGCTGTGAAAAACCCCTGCCAAAGTTAGTGCTGTGCCAGGGCGACGAGAGACGCGGGCACCGCGCGCTCCCCTGCAGCTGGAGGGCAGCCAGCTCAGGTTCCTGCAATAACTTAGCACAATGAGGTATTTGATCACACGTCTGAGGAGAAGCCCTGGAGAGAGGTAAAGAGGAACTTGCGTCAACCCGCAGCAGTCTGCTTCATACTGCAAACCAAACCTTTTTAGTCCAGGCACTCCGGAATATCAGAATACATTACAGAGCTATTCCAAGATGGAAATATGTGGAAAACTAGCAGCTCTGCTTCAGGTAACAACAGTGGGGCAGCACATAAGGAAGAAGATGAACCACCATTAGAGACTAGCCTGAACTGCAATCATAGGCCATACAAATACAGATCCCTTTTAATTATGTGAGATGGAGAGAAGCACATTTAAAGCAGGGCTCTCACCAAGCAGCCCCAGGTCAAGCTCCAGGTCTGCTCACCCCTACCAAGCTCTTGTTGTCAGGCACTACTTTGCATAGGACATCCTTGAACACACGGACAGGACCCTCAGTTCCAGGGCTGCACAAGCAGTGAAGAAGCCTTAAGAGAAATGAGCCTCCCGGCTCCATTTCTTCATCTTCCCCATTCTCGAGGCCTACTGTCTCCTCTGCTCCTCCTGCACCAAGCCCTGGGACTCAGCAGGACAAATGGGACATCAGACTATTCAGAAACTCTCATAGCTCCAGTGCCATCTATTCCCATCCCTCCACCTTCTAGCAAGCCTCACCCTACACCATTAGGTCTCCTCCTCCTCTGTTCTCAATGTGACACTCCTAAAAACAGCATGAAAGAACGCTGACCACAGCCTGTCTTCATCGATTGCAGATGATTTGAGGGTCATTATAAATAACCAACTGCTCTTAAGGCAGGGCAGTGTGGAAAATATGCTTAAGGCAGTGTAGCAATTACATGAAGGAAGACTTCCTCTCCTGTGGGAAGGCTGCCTGGGTGGCCATGGAGTCCCATCAGGCAGCTGAGGCATCTCCTCCTTCAACTGCTGGGAGAACAGGAATTTGTAAATCAGAGTCCTGCAAAGACATCTGCAAAGCTACAACCAGCTTTCACGTGGGGCCTCAGGGAGTTGCCTGCAGGGCCAGGAAGAGGCTTCTGCCGCCCTGCAGGATGAGCGCCCTGCTGCATCCCGAGGTCTCTCTGTGCTGCGCTCGTCCCACAGCGCTTGGAGCCCGACCACAGCCCCGAGGGCAAGAATCGGGGCGCAGCTTGGCCATGGCGCACACAGACCTCTCTGCTTGCTTGGCTGCCATCTCTGCCTCATGTGCTTGGCAGCCACCTCGTGACCAGATGGACTCAGGGCAGAAACTCCCCCATGTGTCAGAAGACCTAAAGAGCTGCTTTGCCTTTGGCCTTTCTTTGAAGCGAAGAGCAGAGGTCTCCTGTTGAACTGTTCAAGCGTGTTCTATCTAACTTGCCTCCTGACATCGCAAATACCTCAGACACCGATGCCACTTTCGGTCTTTGCTGTTCCCTGCCTGTGGCACACAAAATTAGTCTCCAGAGGACTGGATTTTTTACCCTAACCTAATTACTTTTGACTTCTAATGTGGACAATGGGGTGAAATTTAATACTCTGCAGTAAACATGAGCTTATGGTCTTTTCTGGCTTTAACCTCCATAAAGCCACAGGGTAGCTAACTTCTGGTTTTGAACAGGGAGTGAGTAACGATAAAGACAGACCAATGAGTAAGCAATGCGCGCAGGAGTTGGTAAACAGTGTGTTGAACGTGCTGGACATCTAGCAGTTCTTCTCCCTCACTATTATGGTGAAGGAGGTCAAGAGGCCCGAGTCGCCCACCCACACAGAGCACTATGCTTACTGGGTGCTCCTGGCTCTGGAATTGCCATGCAGCAGCTCTTAATGGGAGCTTGGTGGTTTTGTTTTACAATACTGGCTAATGCACTTTGTTAATTTAAGTGTCACTTTGAACATCACTTGAACAATGCCCTGAAACACAAAAAAAAAAAAAAAAATCTTATTCTGTCTGCTACTTCTTTCCTGATATTGTTTTCATAGGTCTTTTCAGCAAGGGAGAGTCAGGCAGCAACACCGCAGGAGGCAGAGCTGTCAACTCACACTCCCCACCTCTGCGTCGGACACAACAGGCTGCCTCACACTCGCAGACAAGCAGGGCCACCACATTCCTCAAGAGTTGAGAGAGCTTTATAAAGCATCAGGAGTCTTACCAGGCACTTTACCAGGACTTGACTTTTTTTCCAAGTCCCTGTCTTCATTTCTGGGTTCAGGAGACTGAGTGACTTTGTCCTGTTTCTCCCTGCTTGCACTGGTATTTGGAACAGTTATGTTTTGCAAGACAGGCTTCTTCGGTAACGGAGGTTTGCCACTAATCTGATCAGAGGACTTTGCTTTGGATTTGATGCTATCATATAAAGAACCACCAATATTTGTATCATCCGTCTTTTTGATGTGTGCCTTTTCACCTTTTGGAAATGAAGTCAATCCTTCATTTTCCAAATTAAACTCTTCACTGTATCTTTTAATCCCTTTTGATTCGTGTGAAGAGTTGTCTCCAAATTTCAAGGAGAGTGAGGTGGACCTAAGTTTTACTTGAAAAGGATTTTTATCTTCACAGTCGGGCTGACTCTGCAATACCACAGAAGAGTCACTTGAGACTGGACCTGCATCAATAGCCTGAGAGACACAGCCAGCCAACATTTCTGCAGATTGGCCTGTGTTCTCACTGCTGCCCTCTGGCATCAAAGTCTGATTTTTGTTGCTACTTTTCCTCTCCTCCGGATCTGATGGCACCTGCAAATCTTCTTTCCATGTCTCATTTCTCAAGGATGTTTTTGCTTTGGACAGGAAGAATCTGGTATTCAATGGATTTTCACTTGCTGAGCTTTCTGGGAAGTGCAGGCTTTTGGTCCTTGGCCTTTCTCGTGCAGAGGACACAGAAAACTTTCTCAGGGCATTGAGTTCATTGACTGCTTTTTCCGCTTTCTTCCCCCAAGTTTCCTCTTTGTGAGCCAATAACTGACAGTTCTTATCAGAAGGAACTGCTTCTTGTGTATTCTTTGTTTTCTCTAGATCCCATGAAGCAGATGATCTCATCTCGGTCGAGGAAGTAGGATGTGGAATATGGGAAGGGAAAGCAAATGAGTCCATGTGCTGGGAAGGACCTATGGGAAACTGCTGAGTAGATTCTGACAACACAGCAATCTCTTTCTTTGCCTCTTTATTACAGGGTGTTTCCGCATTATTACAGGGCATTTCCACATGTGTCTGATCTTCCTGTTTGCTTTCTTCTGAACTGTCCAAACAGACAAGACTATGCTTATTAAGTGAAATATCTTCTTCAGGTGCTGTTTTGCATACTGAAGATACAGTAGAAAGCTCCTTATGTTCTTGATCTAGAGTACCAACTGACACATCACACTTATCCCCAGATAACAGAGACAGTGTTTCCAAGGAATGTTTTCGCTTCTGTATTTCTCTGTCTAGACTGAAGTAGGGAGAAGTTGTGTGGTCTTCACCCTCCAGCAGCAATGAGGAATCAGGCTTTGCGCACACGGTTTCCTGCGTTGGTTGGCAGCGCTCTGGTTTATTCTCTGGTAGCAGGGCTTCCTGCACAGCAGCAGACTCGGGAGTAGGATGAGTCACTGTTGGTCTCAAACCAGGGGAAAGGTTCTCGGGCATCCTCGGCTTCTGCCAGGAAGCCACATCCTGCCCTGCAGCTGCGCTGCACGGCAGCTCTTGCTCACTGCTTTTCAGTAGAGCATCTGGCAAGTCTATCTGCATCTCTTTGTCATCATCCTCCTCTTCCTCTGGCGTACAGCTCAAATCAGTCAGAGACTCAGACTGGGTTCTCTGAAACAAAGAAATTCAGAAAACCCCATCACCAGGTGCAGATTCACTTTTTCTTTCCTTTTTATTGTTGCATTTACAGCTGAGATGTTAGAAAGGCAATACTTGCCTTCCATGATGAGTATGCTGTTTTCATAACCTACACACAGGATGCTTATTTGGCTAAGGAGATCATGGTATAATGCATTTAACCAATATAAAAGCAATCATGACACTTCCTTCTGCACAACTGGTGCTTTCACATCTCCACAGATAGAAAGTTCATCAAAACAATGGCCACTGGACTGTCTTTGGCACTTGATGCCCTAGAACATACTGGATATGTTGTGTTGCTTTGGAGCAAAAAGCAGCACTTGAAAGAGAAAAATCTGTCCCTTTGTATTTTGCCACTCCATAATTGGATTAAAAATAAAACTACCCATTCTTTCCCAGATATGACCTTGAAGAGGCAAGTATACACAGAAAAAAAAGAGCAAAAAACCCCCCCTACTGAGTAAGTCCTTGAGGTTATGACACACTATGCCAGCTGAGTATCTCTCCCTATATGGCAACTGTCTAAACACATTGACACAGCATTAAAATAATGTCTCCCATGTGTGAAGCCTTTTTGCTTTTATTTCTTTCAAAAGTTAGGTTATCTGATCAAAGTTCAAAATACATGTAGAGTCATCTGTGAATTCTTTGCGACTGAGCTTCAGGTAAGCTTCTATAAATATGTACTTAGGACTGGCTAAGTATACAGGATTATACCAAGGCATGTTATGAAGCTATTGAATATGCATTTTCATATGGTGCCTGTGTTATTGGCTTACTGAATCACTGTAGTTTGTTGGGTAAATATGTGTTTTGGGTGTGGGCCCTAATTCTAAGAACATAAGACTTGCACTCTGAAAACACTTTTAGGACTCACAGAATTTACAGATTTGCAAATACAACTGCAAAGATAACCCTGGAATATCACCTCTGTTCTCATGCCATATTCAATGAGGACCCAGGAATATAAAAGCAGATGGTGTTAGTTAGCAAGCCAGGAACAAAATGCACAGGTGAAAGTGGGCAGGCAAACGCTTCAAAACTGTAATTTTTAGCAATAGGTATAAACATTCTCTGTGTTGAGGAGGGCTCAATCATCTAGCAGTTTAAAACAGACAAAGGAATGATTTTCTTAATTGTAAGTAAGCCAATTTAATGGCTTTAGTGTGTTTAAAACATTGAAGGAAACCCCAGATAATAAAATGCAAACGTTGTAGTAAGAATTGTAAACTTTAGGTGGAAAATGGGAGAAAAAGAAGAATTATTAAATAATTTCTGTCATAAGACACAAAAAAGAAGCAAATAAAAAGTGTTTTGAAGGACTGTTTAGAACCCAACAGTTTCAGTTATACTAATATTTCCTCTGTGAAGACATATTTTTAAGTGTCTGTAGAGCACATAAAGGGACAAGCTTGGAAAGAAGGCTAAATGCAGAAGTCCTAAAGACTGTTTGCAGTAGCAGTAGCCAGTCATAACTTATTTCTGTGATTTTTGAAACTATAATCCCAATGATGTTTGATAAGTTAAAAAAAAAAAAAAAAAGACAGACAAAACCAAAACAAAATACAAAGACTCTCAAAGTGTCAAAATTTTGCAGGATCTTTCAGGATAGGAAAAGTGCACAAGCTGATCATCATTTTTTAAAAAGGTAAAATTTTAAAAGTAAGAATAGAAGCAGTAAGCCTCAACTTTTTCATCACAGTGAAAACACTAAATTGTGCTACACAGTAATGTTAGGAAGAAATATTCACATGTAACAAGAGAAGTAACAAGTAATCACATAATATTTATTCTGTGCTTACTGCCTACTCCAGACACACACTAAATAAAGCTATTAAAACCCAACCAAATATCCATGCACCCATCTGATTTTTCTTAACCAGACTGAATTTGCATATGAAATCCAGGAAGAAATTCCAGATTTTGTTTAAATAATGATACCGGCTTTTTTTTTTTTTTTTTTTGTGTTGTTGTGTGTGTGTGTTTTGTTGTTCTTTTTTTTTCATAATTACCTGAGAAAATCTTCTCATTTTACTGGATCTCTGATTCCGGGGTTTTATTAAAAGTTTATGTTTAGCAGCAGAATTATCCAAGCAAGAGGAGAGCTCAGGTGGAGCATCAAAATTGGCCGTGGGCGAGATGCTGCTGTCAGATATCCGGGGAGCTCCAGTTTTAGCACTTCCCTGCCTAGGGAACCGCTGGTTGGCTGTAGATTGAGGTCTAGATGGACTCAGCGTGACCTAAAACAAAAATAGAGATTACTCAAATGGAGAATCAGACAAAAAAACACAAGCCATGAGAACAACAAACCTACAGTGAAGGAGGTGCATTTATTTTGTGGTTTTTAGTTTGGTTTATTTTGTGGCATTTTGTAACTGCCTTGGTTTCTTTTTAACTTCTTTTTTAGACACTGCATTTCCTAGGGCTGCACATGGAATATTAGTGTTAGCACTTTTGCATTTTTAGCAGCAAGAATACCACGCTATGTATCCCAGTGGGAGAGAACAAGCCACATTTAACTAAAAGATCTAAAGCACAGAAATACATAATCAGCACGTTTTTAGGAAATGCAGTTATGAAGAGCACTCAAGTACCGGTCCTAATGGGTAAATTTCCTTTCTGGGTCTCTCCTACAACATCTGTCTGGACTCCTACCCACAGGTGCACTGGTCCAGAGCACCTCTAACTGTCTACATTTTGTCAGTTCCCCTCCAACTCTAGAACATCCTCTTAAAGAAAAAAAGGATCAAACATCAATGGCATTAACACTTCAGTTATCTTCCTATTTTTTCATCATTTATTTGTATCTGCAAAATAAGTAGGGAAATTACCCCAAAGCATATTTTATGTATAGACTATTTTAGGGAAGGAAACGGGCAGTTCCTACTCATGGCCTGGAACTTCCAACCTGACTAGTAACTCACCCGGAAATAACTTCTGGATGCCCCCAAAGGATGCTGTGCTTTCGTGATGCTGAAATTCATCTTTCCTGAGTGGCTCAGCAAAACCACCCAAGCCTGGGGCTGATGCAAAAAGTTTGAACCTTGCAAAAATGACTCTTTAAAAATAAGTTTTCTTTTCTCTTTGATTCAGCTTTTGCAAGCAGGTAAAATGGTACTGTTTCGAGATACCTGTCACAATATTAAAATGACCTCTGTCAGCTATTGATAACAGTCCTCTGAAGGCTTGAAATTCCAGTGTTTTTCATTATGGAAGTTTTCCTTCCTTGTCATGCCTCATGCAGCTGGACAGAAGACTTCTGGAAATCATATTTTATTGAGATGAATGGGGGGGAAGGGAAGAGCTGTATAGTGTTTATTTTGTTTAGGCAGGAAAAAGCATCAGCATTTTCTATGTGCAGAGTTCTGCACGTGCACTGCAGTCAGAAGATAGTCTGGAATATAGTTTGGGCCTGCTACCGCTTCCTCTACATTTGGGGAAGAAGTCCCACTGATTTTAATGGAGGTTGGATCCACAACTTCCAATCACGCTTTCTATGAAGGAAAAGATACAACAGCAACAAAAAGTACCTCGCTCAGCCATGCTGAATAATGGATGCTCTCGCTAATGTAGTACTCAAACATGACTAATGTACAACAACGATACATGGCTGCATTATACATTAGTGCCTAGCAATGAATACATTGACATTTCAGCTCCCTGATAAAGATACAACCCATGTCCTCCTTCAAGGCCTATTATTATTTGCCTGTCTTCTTTTTTTTTTTCCTCCTTTTCCTAGCTTCTTTTGCCTTAAGAACTTGCCCTTCTCATTGTCAATGCTTCGTGTTGGTCATTACATTGGAAAATCAGGAATCTGGTTGGCTATTCCAGTTAAATTTCAGCAGGCCTAGCAAATGCCAGGTCTGTACTGGCTGCAGAGACTGCCTGGCTTATAAAATCTGGCTCTGGCTAAGGCTGGTGGAAGAGGGATGGCCAGAAGGGCCCCTTCCCCAAACCTCATGCTCACAGGGCTCCCCTCCTCCTCAGCTGCTTGCACTGGGTATCACCACATGTGAGGCCAAGAGGAAATCCAATTCCCAGAGCGAGCATGGGGATGGTCATGAATCCTCTCTTCTCTCTTCCAACTAAAAAAGCTTCCAAGACACTGCAAGGTCTTGTTGCCACCTAAAACCTCAAAGCTGTGATGAGCGTAGTGCCCTTCGGGTGTCTACCGGCTGGCCATCGTGTCTCCTCCTGACTCTGGAGGCAGGTCTGCTCCCTCCAAAATGGCACTGGGCTCCGCATTTGGGAAGGACTGTGCTCATGGTGCTGCTGTCAGGCTTACTCTCAGACAGGACTGGGATGCCCGGAGCGCCGACCTAACTCATGGGGGACGTGGAAAAGCCACGCAGCCAAAGTCACCACCGCATCTCCACAGCCAGAGAGATGCTAACGGAGCTACAGGGAGACATTAATCCTCCTTTAGTGAATACACATCTGGATTGGACAAATATTTTTACTGTAAGCCTACCTCGATTTTCAAGAAATACTTTCTTCATATGTTCCATTTTTTCTTTAAGATATATAAAGACTTCACTGTATAAAGCAGCTTTTCAAATGCCTTCAAATAAGTCTAACAAGTGGGGCCAGAAATCTTTGCTGAGCCCTGCTGCAGCTGGCATTAAAATGCATTTTACGTAATTACCAAGAAATGGTCAGCTTGGGACCAGCTTCTTTATTTCCCTTCTGCAATTTTCCTCTATTCCTTCTCCTATTTCTAGAAAATGTTTCTCATTATACCCTGTGTTTTTTCCACCATGACTCCAGCTGCAGACAACTGAAAGGGACTCTCCAGAGCCCTTCAAACCCACTCTTTAATCAGCCACAACGTGTGACTGCTGACTGAAGAAAACCATCTATTTGGTTGTTCTCTAGAGCTGAAAACATCACTGCATCAGGATTCACAGCTCATGCTAGCTCATGTGGCCAAAATCTCACTGAGATCTGAATCCCAGCATCCTGAGCAGCAATATAAAATCTCTGTCATGAGGTAAAGTTTCTGTATCAGTGCAAGGTAATGCTGTATTCAAATTAAGAGTCTGGGAGGATACTGAAAAATCTACATTTTGTTCATGTCTTCTTAGCAAACTTCCTCCCTCATCCTGTGTGCATAACTTAACCACCGTTTACTGTAGTTTCTTATTTTAAACAAGGGATATCACTTCTCTCTGTGTCTAAATCTGGTTGATTTTGAAGATTAAATCACATCTGTCAAGTTTTCTGAAGGACATGAGATATGCTAGAAGTTTCCGTTACTATTAACAGGAGATTATTTGGTGCTGGAGAACTATGTTGCTAAACAATCACATATTTTTAATGTTAGAAAGATAGCATTTGAAACAGCAAAAAAGACAGGCATGCAATTATATACACAGAAGGTTATTTTTTGCAGCTGACAGACAATGAAGTAATATTTATACCTTACATTCCTTTAAAAGATTAATATGCATAATTGCTTGGCCCTTAATACATTTGGCAGAAGTTACCTGTTCTTCTTCTTCACTGCCTGTTCCAGCTAAACTCAAAGAGCTAAGGTGCTTGTGAGAGTCAGAGAACTGTGGGGTGGAATGAGGAAGAGATTCAGTAAAGATGACAAATGAGACGGATATACCAGCAGAAACCATCTATACAAAGTGCACACAATACCAACAAATGTTAAGTTGTTTTTCTCTATAGTCTTAAGGATCAGCAAGGACATTGCAAACAAAGTATAAAGACATGCAGATAAAGTACGAAATAATCTCTAACAAAACTATAATTTAAAAGAAGTTTCAGGTTCTTAAATATTTCTTTTTACCATAGCAGTAGAGAAAAATACTAAGGAAGAGACTCTAAACAGCATGCCTGAGGGAGACAACAGATTTTTTAGCCTTTTTTATGCCTAGCAGCAATCTGTAGTCCCTGAACACCCACATCACCCCCAAACCTATGCACAATAACATACCCTCTCTTTTCTATTTCTGCATATTCTGGCATGGCATGATCTTCATATTTCAACAGGAAGAGAGTTTTTTAGTAGCTGTTTGCACAGTGACACCACTTTCCCACTTTGAGTAAGGTATATATGAACGGCTCAAAGATGAAGCAGTAATACATCTAGCCAGCCAAATATTTTTCCTGCCTTCCATCCATGGCTGAGATAAGACATTAAACATTGACTTTTGTCAATACTGAACTACTCACTCTCGTCGTGCCTGAATTTAGGATTTCATGGAGCAAAGATGTTTCTGGGGGACTCCTGGGTAATCCATCATCTTCAGAGCTGGTGCCAGCATCCTCTGAGCGTTTTGCATAAAGTCCAAATGGGGGTGGAGGCCCCAGTTTCATGTTGTGCTGTAGTTTCAGCTATAAAGTGGCAGAAAATACATTAGCATGTGAAAGTGATGGAGGCGTCCCCACAGCATTTTTTTGGTTCATGACAATAAGTTGCCTTTATTTTAAATTTACAATTGAATGATGCTGAGCACAGGTAATCTCCCTTTAGGAGTTTTCTTAGGTGGACAAGCAACCCTTCTATTAATGCTTATTGTTTAAGCAGAATCAAGATATAATATGGCTTTTTAGTTAACAAATTCAACATTTAATGTAGTCTACAAATGATAATTACTTAGTAATCAAATATTCAACGACAAAGGCTAAGAAAAAAAAAATCAAGCCTGGGAAGACACCCCATCTCTTGCATTGGAAAGATGTACGTGGTGTCCATTACCTGTAAAGCCCTAATTCGATCAGAAACGTTCTCCTGAGAAAACACTCTTACTGGCCTGGCGGGCTCTTGCCCAGTCTCTGTGATGAAAATGCTGTCATGGGACAAAGCTCTGCTCCCCATAATGCCTTTGTGGGTCCTAGAATAACACAATAAACAGTGAAAGTAAATAAGCATGTTTAGTCAGTCCTCTTGTCATCTTAACTCGGATGGGCTCTTGAAAATGCGGTACAAGATGAATGTGCATCTTGTACCCCATTGTATGCATCAATCACATCTGTGATTCCAAACTCCCCGCTGAACACAATACAGGCATGCTGGCCCGGCTACGTAGTGCCATGAAAACTAAGCCGACACCTGCAACGTTGCACCTGTGGGGTGAGCAAACTAAGTCGCCGTTGGAGACGGTTTGGCGCCAGCAGCTGAGCTGTGCTCTACGGAAAGCTGCTGCCCCTGGGCTAGAAGGCAGCACCTGCGCCGCGTGGCGCCACCACGGGCGAGCACCGACGCGGAGCGAGTTCACGTGAGCCAGCCTGTAGCTGAGACGGGCCAGCTTCTTGCTGCTGCAGGAACGTGCCTGGCAAATGACCGAACATTCCCTATGAAGGTTAATCCTCCTCTTGTCTAAGCATGGCACAGAGTTTGATACATGCTCGCCATACAGGTCACTAACAGAAACAACTAGGGGGATGAAGTTATCCAATAGAATCATTCACATAATACTTCCCATTTCCTCCTGCATCCAGACCACGAGGTTTTTCCCTAACGAGTCTGCAGGAAACATTTTTTTCACGGACATTCTTTGTGGTCTAGAGAAAGGAAGTAGGAAAGCACTTTGTGGGCAGCTCCTTTTGCAGTCCCTGTCCTACTTCTGACACACGCGTCACGTAACTTCTCCTGAAAAGATCATGTATGTGGGATTAACATCTGGTTTCTCCAGGGGAGATCTAGGGGCACTCACTGATATGCTAGGAGATCTGTGCTGCTCGTTTTCCTCCACTTAGCTCATAGCCTAACTGAGAAGAGACTAGAAAGGGAGACACATGGCACTTCTTCCACAATGCCCCTCTTTTAAAATTTTTACACAAAACAGTTACGAAATCGCAAATCCAAATAACAAACGGTTTGGACTCAAGCAACTATCAAGTTAATTGAAGAGATTATTTAGAAAAAAAAAAAGAGAGAGCAAAGTTATTTTTGGATCTGAGGTACTGCTGTCATAGGGACATTCAGAAACATAAACAAACATGACAGAAAGTAACATTCTCCTTGTAATGGCTGCTATAAATATGCTTAATAAAAGAATAGGAGGAAAAAGTTGATCTGTATTCCTGTTGCAGAAGGAAGGAAACCCTGGTGCTTTGGTTTAATACATTAGAGACATTAGGAGAACAATTTATCTAAGTGAAAATGTGATCTCTGTAATGCATCCAAGGTCACAGGGATCTATAGCAATTTGCTAAGTGCCAATCAGGGCTGCCGGAGCTGCTCAATGCACCATCTTACCACACATAAACAGCAGGCCGACAAGCAGTGCTGCACGTGCCAACATAGTGCAGCACGCGCCACTGCTGCTGCTCTCTTCCTAGAAGACACACATCCCGCAGGGTATCCCTGGAGGTACCCTGGAGGTCTCCTCGGATTACGGGTGCTCTAAGTCATTTTCCTTTCTTTCAAAGTATTTCCTGGCCTTTGTCTGCTTAAGCAATTATTAAGAAACAATAATGTAATAACGCTGCCAGTAGGGCTCAGGAACACGGCCAGGAGAGGCAGGGACTGCACGCAGCCGGACACGACCTTGTCACGCAGTCTGTGTGGGAGAGCTGATCTCCCCATGCAGCTCTCAAAAAGGTGAAGAGAAATGCTACAGCCTGCCCTGAGACCTGGTGCTGCCAGCTTGGAAACTCAGGGTAGCAGCGATGATCAGGCTGGACTAACATTACCGTTGCCATTACTGCTAAACACACACAGATTTCTTGATAGATTTCTTTCAGTTGTTTGGCGCTGCCTAGTGGCCATATTGCAAGACGTCTTTTTTAATGGACTGGAGGGCTCCTCTTCCAGTCCCTACCCAAAACAGCATCTCTTCAGTAGTTGCCATGGCCTGAGAAAACCAATGTCAGCACTTGAGAGACCCAATGTCCATTAATGCAAGGGCTCTCTTTTTAGGCAACTGAGGGGCTCTTCTATCCGTTTGTCCATTCAATAAAACATATGAGCTTTTTACCACATTTCTCATGCTAACATTTCACATTAAAATTAATAGATAGAGAGTTCTGGAGATGCCAGAGATTTTTCAGAGGTGTTCAGGTACCCAGGCTGCTATTCTCACCTAACTTCAGACATTGAAGGATAGGTACCTACAGCAGACATCATCACTTCGGGCTCCTCTTTACAGTCAGTGGTGAGAAACAGGCACTTCCAGGGCATAGTTCATCTGACCTACCTTGGATATCTGCACAGGAATGACATGAGTCATAGCTTAGCAATGCGGATTTCCCTCTGCTGACTATAAAAGACAGCTGTGGTGACTAACTCGAATGGAGAATCTACCCCTTGGTCAGATACAGGAAATAAAGATCACCCAAGCTCTGGTTTACGGTGATTTCAGTGAGGTTCTTTCCGTTACCTCCTCCTTGCTTTTGAAAACATATGTAAAACACCAAATCTCTAATTTCTTTAATCGTCTTTAGGAGATGTACTTCAGAGGCACAACACTATCTGGTAAGACATAAACTGAGTCTCTAATCCGTACTTGAAGAGGGAAACTATGTTCTCTTGAAATGATAACTCAAGGTTTATCTATATTTAAATTAAAGCTTTTTAAATTATTATTTCTTGCTGTAAGCCATCCGCCACATGTGTAATTTGTCTCTCATCAGCCCTACTTTCCTTAAGCAGACAAGTGTTCAAGAACGTGGCAATGTGATTAAAAAGAGGAGGAAATTTGGAGGTCTCCTTAATCCATAAACACCCTAACGGTTTAGCAGCCACAGTTCAAAGACTTACTCAAGTTCCTCCTCAGAATCGTAACCAACGTGTGTCCCTTGCGAGGCCGCGACATCGCTCGTGGACTGGAAGAGCTTCAGGCTGCTGCTCTCAGTAGGTGACAACGTCTCTTTCCTTTTCTTTTTAACAAAAAACTTTTTGAAAGATTTGAACTTTGATTTTTTCTTTCCTAAGTAATAAAACACAAAGATGACACTACTAGCAGCATTTGGGAGCTTCAGGAACAATAATAAATCCCATATAAAACCGTAAGTGGATTTTTTTAGTGGATGAGGCAACACACTCCACTCTTGTATTAAATCTTTCAGGTCTGTACAGTTACCATGAAATTACTGTTATCTCGGGGAATGGATTGCAATACTTATGACACATAGAAGTAATGTACAATGTAGGATATTTTCTAATAGAGTTTCTACATGCCTCTTGAGATAATTAGGTCACAAAAAAAAATTGGTACTGACTGCCTGGGATATAGAGAAGAAATTACAACTTGGAAACACTGCCTTTGTTCAGCAAGCTAAATAGCGAAGATAAGGACAATGTTGTTACCAAAACCAATTTAAATGTAGAAACGGTTTACTTAGGTAGAATGTGCAGTGTCACAAAGCTAATGCTTTTATAATATCAGCTTTATTGTATGTTCCAGAATATTTTGAATGGTAATTATGAGACTCAATGGTTCACAAAGTATTAAAACAGGAAAGCAGCAATGATCTTGAAAGGCAATGCTAGTCTCTTCACTGAGAAAGGACTCCAATTAGGAACAGTTCCATAGCCCAAGAAAAACATTAAAAATGAAATCAGTACTTTGGACAAAACATCCCCATAACCTGTGCATGGCCCAAACAAGTGCCCATGAGAGCAGTGCAAGACACCCTTGCCAGCGCTTCAGACATTGCTGGATCATATTGTTCTGTTAAAAAAGTTAACTTTGCCACAATATGCTACAAAAGTCTTATATTAAGTTGCTAACAAAATGAAAGATAGAACAGCCTTGGCAACATAAAAATAGAAAGGGAAAACATATTTTATAAAAAAAAAAGCAGAGTTACTTCTGTGATTAAGCTAAGGTATTGAAGCTCAAAAGTCATAATGCTCCATTCACTGGGGAAACAAGCAATTTTACCTGAACTGTCCTCTCCAAATCCTTCACTGTCTCGCACCTTAGGGTCCATTATCCTCGTGGAACTTGTGTGACAGCCACTATGGGAAGTGGAAAAAGCATCAGTCATATCAAAGAAACAATATTACTTAACTATACATACTTATATAGGCAAGATACTAAAATATACAAATAGATGAATATTATACATGTAAAAGAAATTTGTATAAACATATGTACTGTATTTATATTTAAATACATATTTATAAAAAAAGTAAGAATTTCCCATAGGATGAAGTTTCTTAAACTACAGTATACGGAGCCTAAGAAGCCTATGGAGTCTATGGAATAAACTCCATAGAATATTTCCACTTATTAAGAGAATGGTATGCTACAGTTAAGTTAACCAGGGTACTGCTGGTAACCTCCCCTGACTCAAAAGTACATTTGATAACATTATCCAATGCTTCTAAAATAATGAATTTAAGGAAGTTTACTTCTCTTGCTCTCCTCTTCTGCCCTGATTCAAATCACACAGGTTGCTTTTACCAGCAGCACAGTGCAGGTAACTACAGCATGTTTTTAAACATATGCAAGGCAATTTTAGTAAAGAACAGAAGGTATTTTGAATGTATTTGTATTCAACTTGAAGTATTCTTTGGATTCCAGTTTTTTTCCTTCTTTTTCCACAAATTTGTGAAAAGGCAACAACTCTGTTTTTTTGTACACGCAGACAACAGAAAAAAAAATATACAGAAATATACAGATAAGAATAATGTAACTCTTAAAAACAGAAGATATTACTTCGCCCATTGAGGTTCCCAAAAACATTTCCAAAATGGCGCACATCTCAAGCTTGAGGATGAAATATCTGTAACCCGAAGCACATTTTCCGCGTTGCCGTCTGCCTGTGCCCTCCTTCCCCTACCTGGAAGGCCGCGGGAGCTGGTTGAAGCCCCGGAGGGCGCTGCCGGGCCGGCTGCCCCCGCCGCACGCGGGTGCTGGCACAGCTGGGCTGCTCCAGGCCGGAGCGTGCCGCAATGTGGGCAGCAACCGCATGACAACGCACTGGGATTATGCAGGTGTCCCAAACATAAGCAGCCACGGTGAGCGACGGATAAATACACACATCTAGTTACTTATTAAACACACTCTGAGGGGCTTATGCCCACTCAGTTATGTTGCAACAGCAACGACAGACACGCGTATCCAAACTTCCACAGGCTCCGGCTGTTACACGCACAGGCTGTAGCACCAATGAGCAATACATGTCCAGAAAGGGGATCCTATGGTCTCCCTGTAAATTATGGATGCTGTAATTCAGATGCCCAGCAGTGGTAAACTGGAAAAGCTCCAATGCATTCAGTCAGGGAAGAGTGGGTTTTTTTTTTTTTTTTTTTTAAATCCAAATACTTATATGCTACACAATTCTGAAAAGCAGGACCAGAGAGTGAGAAACACCAGCACATGGAACGGAAACACCTGTTTCAAATACATAGGTAGCTGTAAGCATGTTGTCTTTGGCAAATTTAATGAAGATAATGTATTTCCAACAGCCTAGGGCATCGAGTGTGTTTCCACATCGTGCACCAAGGAAAGACACCGAACCTGGATGAGATCTGTTCTCGATAGTCACAAGTGCCTATTGCTTCATTCTCCCGTGGATGCCACATGACAACATTTTTCAGGTTTTCAGCATTTTTCTAGGTCTCTACAGTTGTTTCAGGAACTGCTGTGTCTTTCTGGAGCCCAGGCACTGGTGAAGGCAGCCCATCCCACAGGCGCCCCTACGGTTCGGTGCTCGGGATGCCTCCTGCAAAGCCACAGCATGAGGAAAGAGGCCGGACAGGGTCGGGCACTGAGCGGCGTCGGGGGCGCAAGGCTCGGCCCAGTCCCATCCACGACGCTCAGCAGATTAATCCCTGACTACTGCCACGTCTGGTTGGAGGTAAAACCTCGTGTTGCCCTATTCGTGGAGAGCTGCTAAGTTCAGGCTGCGTGCAACAAGGCTCATAGGCGCTCAGAGTGACCTCCTTGTAATGAGGGAAACCCCAAATGTGTAGCACACGCAGCCGATGACTCTAGTACAGACATGTGGAGAGCTCCACCAGGCCTCTGGGATGGGGTTATTTCACATTTTTTTAAAGAAATGCTAGATGGTTGGCTCAGATATTTAGTATTTTTAATGACCACGAGGCTTCAGCAAAACTACAGTATCTACACTTGGCACGCAGTCAGAGTGAACATTGGCTTGCTTCCATCTTCTAGCCCTCACAACTTGGGATAGATCTCAGGATTTGCTGGAGTTTCAAGATGACAGATCGCAGCCTGAATCCCAAGACAGCCTGTGGATTTAATCCTCTCAGGCCTATGTCCATCGACAGGAGAGGACGCAGCGGGGCAGAAGGCAGGAGCTCTCAGGGCTGTTGCTATGTTGTGAAAACACACGCTGTGCCCAGGACAACGAGGTGGGGCTGCCCGGTGACAACCGAGCGCCAAACACGTGAGGAGTTTTATGGCGCTACGACCACAGAAAAATGTGTTTGTGCAGTCGTATGAGCGGGCATGCTCTGCTCCTCCTCACCTCGGGACGGGAGCTCTCGGGCAAATTGTGCCGTGGTTCGTCAGGAGGGGAATGACGAAGCGCCTGGTGAGCGGCAGCACTGGGGCAAGCGCACAGCGCTCACGGCGGCAGTCGTGGAGCCAACAGCAGCGACGGCTCCTTCGTGACCGCGCTTTCTGAACGGACAGATGCTCTTAGCACACCTGACTTGGAAGCAAATACCTGACCACTTAGTGCTAGGCTGAGGGTCAGCCACAGGCTCCAGTGTTTTCCCGAGTGCAGGTTCCCGCTGCACCAACTCCCCAGGAGAGCGATGGGAAGCACCGACCTCTGCTCAGCTCTCAGGGGCTCTCAGAGATCTCTGGCGCTTTCCTGCAAGGGCAGGACTGTCAGCTTCGCGTCCCACCAAGCCTAACTTTAGGTGATTACAGGAATTTCTACTTTAAAATTGACAGTGATGTTTTTATTGCCACAGAGGAAAGTTGTTTTTCCTTCCAAACTCTGAATGCTGAAATAGGATCAGATAAGTGCTGCTTTCCCCCTGCCTTCAGCATCTGACATCAGAGAAATGTGTTTTCTTTACCAAATACATGAATGCAAAAAACCTCTTTTATCTACGTGTCACCTTTTCCTTTTTGTATAAGCTATTTTGACAATTTATTTAGACAGATTTTCAAGCTTTCAAGCTTCTTCCTCAGTGCCTATAACAAGCCCTCTCACATTAATAGATTCATCATATGAAAGGTTCAATTAGTCAAAGATATTTAAAAGGAATTAGAAAAAAAAAAGAGGTTGAAGTGTAATCTAGGTATGATTATGACTGATTGTTGCTCCCCTGACGTAAACAGAGATTTGATTGTTTACAGCAAAACTTAGCTTCCTCATAGCTTTATTTCAAACCCACGACAGGCTGCCAGCATAACAAGCGTGCAGCAAAACGCTTCTCAAATCACTGACTATGGAAAATGAAAAATCTAGCAGCTTAATATCCTCCCCCACGTGCACCTGTGGTATTTGGCATGCACTAGGGTTTGGGCCTGGAGGCCAAATGTCAACCTGAAGACTGGGTAGGATCCTGAGCAGGTCCTGAGGGAGCAGCCTGCGCTGCGCTGCCTCCTGTTAGCGAGGGAGAGATTTACTGCCCTCCCAGCGGCTCCGCTTTCTTCCTCTTGTTTCTTTTTTCCCCCCTTTTACATTTTATCTTCAGTTCTTTCCACAGCAGAGTGCCAGAGATAGCTGGTTTATCAATTTATTATGAGATTTTATAAGCAAGGAATGTTTCCTGATAAATTGCTAAATACCTCCCAAGATTATAACACTGTTTTTCCTATATTGGACTTTTCCCAGCGGAGACTCATTTTCCCCTCTCCTTCCTTCGAGTGCCCTTTCTAAGTGAGCTAAGATGCAAGAAATACATCTGGGAATGTGCGAGTAAAGAAGAGGCAGATCAAGTAGGTGTTTCTTCTCTTGCCTACCTCTCTCAAATGCCAGCACACCCAGACACGGATATCCAAAAATCACAATGGAACTGAACGATGGTAACTTGCACTTTTTCATTCCTGAGTTGTATCAGAGCATGCTCTTCCCAATAAACAAAGAAAAAAAAAGAAGTTAAAGGGATTTTTAAAATCTGAAATTAAAACAACCATTCCAAGCAAGAGGAAATCCAGTCCTCTCAAATATTATGGCATGAATATCTGTTTGTATCACACAGCCCTGTGGTTTTGGGAAGAGGTAGAAATCTCACTTTTCTTAGTCAGCTTCTGCTACCCAAAACCAAACTTGTCAAAACATAACCCATTACCCAAACCTTTCCCAAAGTTGTCCATCATCTGTCTCTCTGCTCCAGTGCTCTCCACCAGGCCCCATTTCTGCGAGGGGCTCATACGGGACGGGTAGTGAAAGGAACATGGACACGAGTGGGGTACAGATCTCAAGCAAACAAACGTGCTCATATAAGCACACCCAAAATGCGCAGGGTGAAGGGGCCCGAGGGCCCAATCACAGCTTCACCTCCATTTCCAAAGCCATACATCCTCCTGCTCCAAATCTCTGCTTATGCCAAAGAGATAAAAATCGCATTTTTTTGTATTCAGTCTCCAATTTTGAGGTCAGGGGAACATGTGCATGTGTGCATGCACTCGCACACACATCGTCATCCCAGGTGCTCCATCAGGAGCCCAGATGGTCTGAACAAGACAGCGAGGCCACCCAGCCTCACTCCTGCCCCGCTGCCCTTGCAGGATGTCTGCACATCCTAGCTGTATTGCCATCCCTCTGAAATGAGTATTAGAAATATTTTATCAAAAGGAGTCTTGCCTTAGGGAAATTACACTGTTTCCTCCACCAGGCCTATAGTAAAGTATCAAAGATAAGCTTTATGCCAATTGAGGGGGAAAAAAAAAGAGAGACATTCAGATACTTTTTATATAAAATTTTGTCTTCTCTTTTCAAAGTTGGGCAGATGACCAAGGCCTTCCACTTGCTACAGTGTTTTGGATCTAACACCAAAATCATTATTTTGGAAAGTCCCTGACTTATGTGTTCTCTGCCATGTTTTATAATTTAACGAGGAGGCGTCAGTGCCGAACTGTTTCTTGTCCACAGGGATATATAGCATCCTTGATATTTGCACTAAAGGCTTGCTGTCTAAACCACAACAGTTTGCTTTCCATCCTCATCAGGCTCATTCTGACTCTGGTAACCTTCCCCATCTTTTTTTTTCCTCCAGAAAAGTTCTGTTCCCTTGCATTAGCGCTTTCTCTCCTCCCGCACCGGAGGTGGAGGACCAGGGAACCCTGGTGCAGGGAGCAGCCACGTGTAAGCAGTGACACCCCTGTGTTGCTCAGCGCTTCCTACTGCTGCTGCTCATCCCCAACGCGCAGTCACACGTGCAGTGCTGCCCCGTCGCTGCTGGGTAGGAATCTCTCTGCAACGCCTGTCTGCGAATCCAATACCCTCCACTTCTCTTTAGCAGTGTGGATTTTCCTGGCTCTGGTGAGTTTGTCACTATTTATTTCCAAGTCACGTGCAGGTTCCCGAGCAGGATCCTCGGCAAAGCTCCTGCTGCCAGAGGCACATTCCTATCCCTATTGCAGACACTGCAACATTTCCAGGGATGCCAAAAAGCCCTGCTGCCCCTGCCTGTGTTTTTCAAGAATTGACAGACCTTCTTTCTCGCAACCTTTCTGTGGGAAAGCAAGTGGAAAGAGGAGAAATGCTCCACAAAACTCAGCCTTCCTCCCAAGCAGCTT
The DNA here is from genome assembly GCA_034781795.1 of Crypturellus tataupa. NCBI lineage: Eukaryota > Metazoa > Chordata > Aves > Tinamiformes > Tinamidae > Crypturellus > Crypturellus tataupa. The sequence goes on from JAWLRI010000144.1 coordinate 5,459,398, forward strand.
GCGAGGAGCAAGGGTTTGCTCTCCCACAAGCAAAACACACAGAGGCAGGAGGCTGAAGGAAGCGCTGCCATCACTCAGTCTCATCTCCCACGTAGCACAGGCAACAGTCTATGCCCTGGAGAGGTAAGCAGGGCTTTTCCTCCTGGAAATGTACACACACACATACACTGCTGCGCTCAGTAACAAGCCTCTTGCCACGCTTGGTTCAAGGGAAAAGCCCTTCTCTAAACAAGACACAAAAGCAAAGAAAACTGCCACACAAAAGACTTGAAAATTTAGCCTAAAAAGAGACGCATAGTTCAAGCGCACATATAGAGCACCTTAGCTACGCATGTCCTTCTGTTCCCCTTGAACTCAGCACTGGGAACATTCCTGAAGCTCTTGCATAAAAACAGTCTTACAAGCTCCTTTAGTATTCATAACGAGCAAAAGAATCAATGTTGCTATATGGTTTCAGTGGCTTTTAATTCAAGGAAACTTAAGCAGGCTTTCATTGACCCTTCTCGAGTTCAATAGGAGTTTAAGGTGCTTGGCAATTTGCAGAAAGTGCTTAGTACTACTCAGATTGAGATCCTCATGTAGGTTTATCTGCTATTCAAAACAAAGCTTAGTGGGCCAAATTGAAGGAAACTAAAACTGCTTACATCACACCTGCATCTGGACCAATTTTTATCCATTCTGAACCCATCTAGGTGAACTCACCTCAGATGCAACATAGTCAACAGTTTATTAAACTTCTTTAAAAGTTAAATGATAAATCTTTTCAAATCTCTCATTTGTCCAAACACAGAATGTAGCTATATCCCAGGGTTATTTGCAAATATTTTGCCAAGAATGTACTGAAAAACAGAGTCTGGTTACACCAAGCATAAAATAAGAGGGAGAAGTGCACAAAATAAAAAAATGTTCTTTCCACGGTTCCTCAGACATTCCTATATTGGAGAAACAAAGTAATCATTGTGATCATCTATGCACCCAACTCCAATATTGAATATTTAAGCAGAGGAAGAAAGTCGGGAATGCAAAGACAAGGAATTCAGTATTCTAAGAGAAGCCTGTGCCCTTCTGGGCAGAGATACCAGCCTCCTACCTGCGCCTCGACAGAACGTAAGCAGATTTATCTTGCAGGAGCTGCTCATTGGAGCCCCCATCGCTGCCTCCGTTTTGCTCCGCATCGGCCCACGCCGCTCTGTGGATCCGGCTGCTGCCACGCGCTAACCTGGAGTCACCTCGGATGCACTGGCAAAAAGCAGCCATGTCTCCAGGCCAAGGAGCAGCCGCTCTCCTGGCTCATCCTAGGCAGGAGCGGCAAGGATGGAGGCAGACGCCGTTGGGAGGGCACTGGGAGGCGGTGGGAAAGGGGAACATCCTCTTGTGATGCTCTCTTCCTCCGATCTCCAGGTGCAGGCGCCGCGGTCAGGATCTTCCCCAAAACTGGCACAGGCTGTCCAGGAAGTACAGCCAGCGCCAACGCAACCTCAGCCCTCCACAATCCCCCCCGGGGCGATAGATTTCATATTTCAGCAGTAACCTCTACCCTGTAAACACATTCCAGGTTCCCGTCCTGCTGAGACCCATGGGCCTCCTGGTTTGCTGCAGTATGAGGCGCATCTCGGAGGTGGTTTTGGAGCAGTGCTCCGCTCTGCCTTGCTCCCTCGGCGCACCACGATGGACCCCGCGTCACTCCAAATTGTGTTTTCTTCAAGAGCTGAGATGTGGCGCTGCCCTTGAGTAATGCGGGGCTTCACTGGAGAACATCTTGTGTTTCAAGTCAAATTGTTTCCATCCGTGTCCCTACAGAACCTACTGTTGTGATTTTATGTTGGGCCAATCAGTACATATATAACGTGGGGATCATAACCAGCTGACAACTTTAAAAGCTTGTTCAGACAGAGGAGGAAAGGACTTACTGTTATTTCTGTAGAACGAATTGGTGCAAACACATGGTGAGCTGAAGTCCACCAAGACGCACACCGTGATGCCGGGACTGCAGCAAGCATGGCCCAGACATGGAGCTCAGCTCAGGATGGTCCCTTCCACCTCGGCTGCTGCTATAGCAGAAAAGAGGGATGAGGGGAACAACCCCCAGATTTCCCTCTGAGGCTCCCATGGCCCTGGCTGGCGATGCACTACAGGCAACTGCTCCTTTCTGCCCCTTGCAGGAAGCTCCGGGCGACTTCTGCTCTCAGCTACCCTGACGGGCAACAGAGGAACGATAACGCTTTGCTCTCACTCTGCTCTTACTCCTGGTCTGAGCAAGCCCCACAGGCTGCGCACAAACCTGCACCCATGTTGACACGAGGCAGAAAGGGAAAGATCCGTCTGGGAAACCTATGCCGGGTACCACTGAGCTCCTTCCTTTGAACCCTTCACAAGTATTTTACTCCAAAAGTCAGAGACCCATGAGAAGCAGGTTATTAATTTATGGCTACAAGGTTATCATGGTTAATTGAATACATGTAAGTGCTTGACTAACTGCTGTTGGGAAGCATTTGTTATAAATTCAAAACTTTCCTGCCTACAATTTGGCAGATATCACGTATGTGAGCTGCAGAAATCCAGCACGGCATGAAGAGCTCTCATCTGACACCACCTCTGCAAACCTTGGGCTCCGCCTGGCTTGCAGGAACACGCAGGTTGCTCGAGGACGCAGGTTTTCTAGAGCTGAGTGCCAAACTGCAGGGTCTCCTCTCAGAGGCTGAGGAGCGGCGAGGGGCACAGCCTGCCTGTCGAGCGGGAAGGGGACACCCTTGGTAAGAGGGTGGCAGAGCAGCAGCCCTAAGCATAGCTCAGAGAGCAAAGCACCTTGTTCAAGGTCAGCCTGTACCTCACTGCACAGCGCTCCAGGGCCGCCGCATCCCGCTGCCCTGGCCGCTCCTGCCTTGGGAGCTTCCCGCCCAGAGTTGCCGGGTTTGGTTTGTTCTCTTGGGGCAGCAGGGGAGAAATCGGCAGGTACAAACCTTGTCACAGCAACAAATGAAAGCCCATTCCCAAACTGACCGGCCTCGTGGCCTCTATGAGGGATCATGGCATTTCCTGGCTTTTCTTGATCACTTCTACAGGTCCAAAACCGCAGCTGAGAAGACCAGGCCAGCCAGGAGGTCGGTGTTTGCTTCCTTTTCCCTACCCAATGCCTCACAGAGCTTAGTCATGAGCTGTTTCACCCACACGTGCACTTCATCTCTGTGTTTTCGCAGGACTCCTCACTGCCAGATGTGCCCCCCCAGCTGTCCCCCTTCTCCACGCCGTCCCAGCCTGAGCTCACCCTTTCTGGGAGGCAGATGCCCAGATCTGTACATGGAATTCCAGGTGGCCTTTACAGCTACATGATGGCGAGATCACTTGGGGTCTTGAGCTCTCGGACCCCAGGTTAGGCTTGCAAAGGTTGATTTGCAGGCAGTGGTGAGGAAAGCACCTACCTTCCGCCTCTAGTCTGTTCTGTATTTTGGAGTCCAAGGGTATTTCTGAAGGAGACTGTTTACTATTGGGAAATACTATGCCTTGCAAGGTCCACATTCCAAAAACCTCCCTAAACTCCCGTCTTCCACACATTCAAACATGAGACTTCTGAGGTTGGCTGCTGACACCAGACTGTAGCGCCCATTCAGAGTCTTTTTAAACTCTGAGGGTCGGGACACGCTCCTGCGGCTGCAGTATCTGCATGCCTGCAGGATGCCTCCAACAGAGGCGAAATGGGAGAATATTTCATATGCAGTTGGCGCAATCTGGAGGAACATCTGATCCCTTATGCTTAGGGGTCTTTTTCCATTCAACATTTTTTCAGGACGTTTTAGGGGCCCTTTTCCATTCAACGTTTTTTCAGATGTTTTAAACTGCAGCGAGACAGGTCAGTGCGCAGGGAACGAGAGGTGCAGCAGGGCCCCCAGCTGCAGCAGAGGCCATCACTACAGAGACGCTGGGCTTTGTGAGCCGAGAAGGGCCAGGAGAGTGGGACAACCTCATCCCGGGTCTCAGGCTCCAGGAGTTTTGTTTTACCCAGACTCAGGTAGATCAAAACGGCGAAAGAGGCTCCACTGTAACTGCCTCCCAAAAGCTGCTGTCCATGAGACAGGACCAATTAAGTGAAATGTGAAGCACCTCCTCAGGTATTGCTCTCCCTCTGTTCTACATCACATAAGTGCTCGGCAGTGTGAAGTTACGCGCTTAGGGTATCCTTCTGCAATAAAGAATATCCTACCAGCACAAAGATCTCTCTTTGATAAAAGCTTTTTTTTTTCTTCTTAAATGGGCATGTGCGCCGTGGATCCTCAGAGCGCCTGCTTGAGCTTTCCCTTATGTATTATACAGACAAAAAGCTTGGGATCCCAAATTACACAGCACCGCTCTGAAAAGCGGCCACTGCATCAGAGATGCAATTTGAGACTCCGGGAATTGTTTTTCTGAATACTAGGAGTGGAAAATATCAGTTGAAACTGCACTTTCTCAGTCACTCTGAAGAAATTGGGTCCTGAATGCCTTCGAGTCAGCACTCAAGTAGCTTCATATTAGGAAAAAAATAAAAATATGTCTTAAAAAATTCTCCTCTTTTACATCTCTATTCAGAACTCACTTCTACAAACTCCCACACACACAGAGAAAACCCAAACCTACAAATACTCTTGCAGTGCATCTGCCCTAGAGATTTGTAGCCAGGTCCTTAGCTGATGCCACTTGGCTGGAGTCAGCTGGCGCGGTGCCAAGCCACACTGCTGAGGAGCTGGAACGTACTGTGTACCCACTTCTGCAAAAAAACTCCTTAACTAGGTCGCCCACACCTGGAGACATTCACTTCCACATACTTGAAAACATGGGAAATGATTCTGGGAAATGATTCTTTAGAAACTGCCAAGCCACCTCTGTACAAGCATATGAACATGTATACGAATGTGCCCTGCTACGCACACCATGATCTCCGTGGCTGGTGAATAAAGCAAACAGGCTATTGCACTACCTTCTTCTGTTCCCATTTTATTCTTTTTCCTTTTTAGAACAGCCTAGTGCTTTAATTTCTGTATTTGTCAAAGGCTTTCCACTTGCAATCTGCCACAGTAAAACCAAAAGCAGCACCAAATCCTTCTGTGCTACAAAGCACAGGCAACGACCACCAGCCTCTGCAAAGGAGGCTGGTGGCCTCCTCGGCGAGCGGAGCTTGCTGCTTTGCACCCTGCAAGCCTGCTGCAAGAAGCCCGCTGCAGGGAGCGCGTGGTGGCCAGGAGCTCTTGCTCACCTACAGATTTTGCATTAACCAGTTCCACAGTAAATTAACTAGGGAAGTTCAAAGGCTGTTTCCAAGCAGAAGCAGCAAGGACAAGGGAAGACAGTTCATCTTTCCACTTAACTTTCCTCACTTACCATCCAATGAAACTTTAATAAGTACAAAGACAGGTCAACATTTGCACAGCCTCGCGCTGTGCACCTGTGTAACCAAGAGACCCATTACACCTGTAGGAAACTAACCTCTAAAGCAAGTCGGACACGAACCCTTCAGCTACTTACCTGCGTATGCTCCTGCTCCACAGGTTCGATACAACACAAAAAGGCTACCGGCGTTTCAATAGGCATCTCTCACCTTGCCAAACAGTGAGGCAGTAACAAAACACAAGAGGCACTCCCAAATTTGCACAGAGGTGTCCATAAAGCCTCCGTGGGGTCTAACTCACCCTGCATCTCATCAGCCCCCAGGCTCCGTGCCCCAGAGCACGAGCTGCGAGTGCTGCCCTGATCCCGCCACGGAGTGATCCTGCGGTCAAATGCCCAAGGCAGCAAGCGGGGGGAAGGCACCACTAGCCTCGAGTTGCTAGGGAACAAGCAGGGAGTCCCTGACCTGAATTCTGAGCCAAAGCCGATGCTGCTCGGGAAGCTCCAGCTCTCTTGGAAAGATAGGGATGTTGCAAGCAGCTCCAGACTGAGACGTTTCCGAAAGCCACCCAGGCTGCAGGGTCAAACTGCTTTTACAGCGAAAAGGCACCTGGCACGAAAACCCATAAGCCAAATCATGAAAAAAAAAAACCAAAAACAAAACAAAACAAAACACAAAAAAAAAAAAAAAAAAAAAAAAAAAAAAAAAAAGGG
>JAWLRI010000144.1:5465569-5495896 GCA_034781795.1 Crypturellus tataupa
AAGCGGAGGCGGCCGGTGGGCAGTCGTGGCGGGCGGAATGCTGTTGCCTGTCCAGCGCAGCCTAGTTGGTACTTGGAAAAGCTGCGGAGCGCGGCAGGTAGAAGCTGTGAGGAAGGAAGCGCAGCGATGAAAGGATTTGAACCTTGCCATATTAGGTAATGAAGAAAAATATATAACCGCCAGATTGAGTGTTTGAAGGGAGAGTGCCATAGGGTTTGCTTTAGATGTCTTACGGCAGCAATAAAGAGAGCGGAAATTAAAATTAAAAAAAAAGTGCACATTTAGCCTTAAAATAAAAATTATTTCTAGAGCAGTTGCTGCAGGTCAGAAAATAAATTATAGAGTTTATTTCTAAGTAGCATTGTTTTTAAAACATGGGTGCCCTTCTGACAAAAGTGTTTTAAGAAAAAAAAAATTAAGGTCTAACTTTCCTGCAGATCAGTTTTCATCCTAATGTGCCTACTGGAAATGTAAAATTAAAGAACAGTGCCATAATGAAATACTCAGCAAGCATGCAAGGCTATTTTCTACTAGTCATAACAAAAATGTTTAAATGATTATTTCTTGATGTTATATTCTCAGTGTTAGAATTCAAGTGCAACCTGAATTAACTCCAAGTACAGTTTTACCACAGAACAGAGAAGAGCAGCAGTGCTGAAAACTCTTACGACGTCCATTCGTCTCGTGTTGTGTTTATTTTGCTGCCTTTTGCGGATCTCGTTGTCACTCACCCGGCAGCAGAGGAGGTGGCTGAAGCAAACCTGAGAAGCTGCGAGGTTGCGCTGCAGCTCTGGCGACAACGTTTTCTGCTTTGTGTACTCTACATAATTGCCTGGGTGTAGGCTGCATTCAAGATAAAAAAAAAATGTTTGTTCTTTCCCCACCTCAGGGAAAAGAATAAACAACGCTGAAAATAATACAGATGAGACATACAAGTTAGAAGACTTAAAAGTAAGCTTGGATTCCTGTGCCTAGTGAAAAAAAAAGCCTGCTGGAAGGAAATATTATTTCTCTTATACATAATGTTTCAGTACGAAACAATGTTTTTCTTCAAAAATCCATTAATAAAACAGATCTGATCCCTGTCATGAAATAAGGATATATGTTTCAATTTAGTCAAGCCAAGTCACATAAACATTTTATCCATCTTATCAAGATGCCTTTCTTTTGTTTGGAAAGTGTCCAAAACTTGAAGCCAATTGCGAAATATCTTTCCATCTTTCCACACGTTCAGGTAACTACATTATGCTCACACCACAACAGCTATAATTCATTCATTTTCATTTCGTATGCTCCCTCTGCTGGATATGAATGTCAAGGTCCAGTGGATCAGAGGAAAGATGAGTTGCAAAAGGAGCGCAAGATGCATGCAACAAACTCCTGTTTCCTTTATTAAGGGATTACACTTCAGGGACAATCCAGTCAGAATCAGCAACACAACCCATGTTCCTTGTGCAAAATTATTCATATACTTCGGTCTTACTGAAACCACTAAGACGCATGGAAACAGTGAAAACTGACAGGTTAAACATTCCTTATATACTAGATTTAGAGGTATCCTATCATTTCAGATCTGGTAATGTGAAAGACAGATATACAAAAATAAGATGAGAGAGAACTGCTAAAGCCACTCAGATGCTTATAGCCAAGATAGCTGATAGCTGAAGTCTGAGTGACAAGACACTGCTGCATTAATACCTGCATTGCTTTAATCAGTCTCAGAAGAAATAAGAACAAATAATATCTCAGAGCACCACCAAAGCCACCCCACAATGCACACTTTTTTCTGGTCAAATGCTTGGCTTAGCACTGGCAGCAAAAGTTTAACTGATTACTTGTTTCTAAAGATCAAGCTTTGTTAGTGGCTGAAAAGGTAAAGAACGGATTTGAGTGGAAACAGCAGGGTAAAAGCACAGATACACAGCTCCAAATGCTGTTGAAAAGCCCTGAAACAGTTTTACCCAGAAATACTTAATGAGTTCTTTCTCATTAGTATAACTATATCTCCAGCACCACTAGTGGAGACAGTCCTCTGTATAAATAGTAGCTCCTATTTCTTCTGGGGTAAAGAAAAAGAAGGGAAGATAGCAGAGGCACTGTGCACTTTCTTCTAAAAAACCTGGGAACCAAGATGTGTGCTCAAGTAAAATACTTTACACTGGATAATGGTGATAGTCTCCACTACTTTGGATCAGCAAAATCAGTTTAAATAAATCCATAACCAGCTAAAATTTAAAAGGCTAAAAGTTAAAAAATATTGCTACAGAAAAGCAAGGATGCTCTTTAAAATTTCATAGCATTCTTTGTTATGCAAAACAGATTTTAGGCTATTACAAAATAGCTGAAATTTAGTTTAATATACTCTTATTTCACAAGAAAATCACAGGTCATATTCTTAGGTTTGCATATGTAACAAATATTACTATGAATAAAAAAAATTAAAAACATATAAAGTTTAAATACAGTAGAGTATTATTTTGTATTGTCCATAAGCATCACAAATGCAAACATAAATGATGAGGGGGAGGAGGTATATGTTTATTTCCAAATAAAATTATGTAATAAAGCAACAACAAGAAAAGTACCCTACCACCAGTAATCCATACTATGAGGAAATAGATGCTGCTGCAAAATACTGAAATACATTTCAATTTGGACATAGTCAATAGGACTTCCTGCTTTAGAAAAAAAAAAGTGTTAATAAAAAATTAGAGGGCCTTAAATCAGAAGTAGAGAGCTATAAATATGCTGCTTGAGCTCATTATCTATTTTCTTCAAGGAGAAAAAAGTTTCCTATTCAGCAATGGTCTTTAAGGGAGTAACTTGGCAATTCCCAATGGACAAACACTGTTCAAATCCTTAGGCTACTACTACTGTTTTCCCAGAAAGCTAATTCTAGACTTTGTCACTAGTATATATTTATATACCATAATTTTGAAGGGTTTTTTTTTATTAAAATACCTTTAAGGGCTTCTTAAGGCAATCTGTTCCTATCTATAATTCACACCAGTGGGTTTTAAAAGGAGTCAAGCAGCATTCATACACAGTCTGGTATCTTCAGTCATTATTTGAGTTACAAATCTGAATGCTCAGTAGTCATATTATCACAAACAGAATGGGTATGCAACACATACAAGTTTTCATGAAGATAGGCACAAGGATAAATCTATTAAAAACAAACAAAAGTGAATAATGTACTCAATTAAACAGGAATTATTTAATTATTTTGCTGTCTACAAGTATGGAAGAGACTTCCCAGAAGATTTATAGCAGGAGAGAAAGCTATATCTTCTCCTGCATTTAAGGTGCAAAAATGTGTAACATTGATAAATATTATGACCTAAAGAGCAGAATTTCTGAGCAAGTTAAAATGTCAGTATTTATCATCAAAAAAATAGTACTCTTTTATATTAAAAAAACCTTTAAGTAGAAAGCTAGTGCGGTTGTAATAAAATTGTTATAAATAAGATTAATTTGCTGGAAAAAAAGTAATAAAATTCTTAGAAGCTAAATACCTCTCAAACATGTGTACTGGAAACACACAAAAACATATCACATCATAACATAGGATAGATGGGTATTAAAATACTGTGATATCCCCTGGGTTTAGTATCTGATTTTGGCCAAACTGAGAAGTATGAGAGGTTTTGAAGAAAAAAATAATTCCTGCCTACATTGGACAGCCTAGCATCTTCTCTCAAGCATAATCCTCATGTAGTCCAGCAAAAATACATTTAGACCATAACATCTGGATATAGACACTTCTTTTCCCTGATACTGTTATATCCATTCCTTTATTCCAGTTATATTAATACATTTTTAATAATGGAACAGTCACACACTATCAGTACAATTCGTGAAACTTGCATTTTTTTTCCTGTTACCTGAGATGGGCCATATCCTCCAATAATACAAGACAGAGCAGGGAAATTATCTAGACAGTTTTCTTTCCACTGAACAACGTTAGGAATGCTTGAAAAAGTGTCCAGCAAGTCATGAAATATATTTAATGAAATGTATCATCAAAACTGGAAAGAACGACATGCTCAGAATTTAAACACTAATGCTCCAGATGATGTTTAGGGTCTTCAAACCCATCATGAATATAATATCAAAAGTCTTTAAATGAAGAATCCCTAGGGAAAAGGAAAGAAAGTTTTCACATTTAGTTAATACAGAAATACATTCTAATGTAATACATTAATACATTAATAAAATACATTCTAACATGTTTCTTCATGTAAAAAAAAGTAAGATTTTGTTTTTGAAGGCACTCTGAGCAGGCTTCCTAGACACTTCAGTAGTCAATCAGATGTTCTGTAGAATTAGTTTTTGTTACATACTATCCCTTATGAAAATTGGACAGAAAAGGTCTTTCCTATCAGGTCTGCATTGCAAGACGCATGCTTTTCACTGTAGCAAAACATGGAGTCTTGTGCAGTAAAGACAAAAAATGCGAGAATAATAAAAAGCTATTGCCAGATTTATTTCTGATTATCACAATCTTTATAAATAAACAAAGAACTTGACAGATCTCCCAATGACAGCCCATCTGGTGAAACAGCACCAGAATATTGTATCAGAGTTAGTCTATCAGCAGTGACACCAGTGTTGCTGTCTTGGTGTATTTATGAACTGTCAACTCTGATGTTAGTTGTTGAGAAGCCTCTCTATGAATATGCACTTATTTTTACAGTATCTTTCATTAAGTTACTTTCAAGTTACAATCAAGTTATACTTGACAAATTATCCTCAATGCACTGATAGATAGAATTTCACCTCCTAGAAATATATTTCTAATATCATTCTACTTTAAATCCAACAGGATCTCACAGCTAGAATATGTTCCATTAAGTCCTAACATCTATCTGAACACCTTAAGTAATTCTGCTGTTCTGCTCATGAATACACCCATCAAATATTTGCATTTAGTTTATTCCACCTTACCAGGCCACTTGTTTTACAACGGTTTATTTATGTCATTCTGGTCCCAGCTCCTGACCCAAGGAGACTTTCACAGCACTCATAGGACTTACATACTTAGAGATACTTTTGATAATGGAGATGAATAAAGTGCCCAAGTTAAAAATCTCAGCACAGTATTAATGAAATTCATCTCAGAAAACATCATCATTTCATAAGCAGAAAATATTTCCTAGAAGCCAGAAATTGAAATTTTTTCCCCTCTCAACTTGAATTATTTTAAATAAAAAAAAAAAAAAAAAAAAAAAACCAGTTAAGACTTAAACTGCCAGGGAGCCTGTTGTGGAGGCTCCATTTCACTGTAGGAAAAGGAAGACTGTTGGGCTTGTACATCCTCAGGGTTACATGTGCTTGATGATATACAGAACATATTTATGTTTCCAGTAGAAATATGCTCACGTATTTAAAGCAAAATACATTTTTAGAATTCCCACAAGAAAAAGCAGCTGGATAGCTATGAACTTTTCTGTAGCAGCAGTCTAAATATGTATACCTAAAATTGGACACAAAGGTGGTAAGTAAAGTCAGAATTCTATGAGACAGTATGATTATTAGAAGCTATTATGGCTACAGCAGTTCCAGTACATGCAGTTGCTATTAACTACATAACTGATGTAGCTAAATAAAACAAAACACAAGGAGTATCATGAAAGCATTGCAGTTTTGAATCTCTTTAAATTTTTCAAGTCCAATTTAATGGAATTCATCCAATGTTTCAACAGGATTTATCAGAGTTCATCTGTCTATTTTTCTTCTGTTAGGAACTGAGTTGTTGAACTACATACCCTTCTAGGGATCGGTCCAGAGACCAGTCAGGAGATCGATGGTGGCAACGTTCAGGTGATGATGCTCTTAAAGTGGAGCTAAACTGATAGGAGGTTGTAAGATTCTGGAGTCGAAGCTCCTGTACAGCACGTTCCCTAAATAAAAATTATTTTAGAGTGAGGCTAGACACTTTATAAAAATGATCTCATGCTCACTATCAAAAATAAAGAATGATTAAAAATATAGGAGATGAGGTGCTTTTCACGACTCTTTCTGTATTACTCCTATCCAGGTCTTCCTGTGCGTATCCATTACCTGTATTTTCCATAGAAGACAGAAAGCTCCCTAACTAGATGAAGAGATTAAGTCTGTACAATGTTTCAACTTTTTTTGCTGATGAACATTTGAGGAATAACCACTTACAGTCCCTATCTGGAAGGACCTATACACACTGACATGGATGTACTTCCAAGGCAGGAGTAGAGAAACACAGTTTGAAGATTAAATTTATTTCGAAACAAAGGTGCTCTTGTATTTGTATAGTCTGGCATATTTTATATATCTGAAGAAGCAAAAATTCATGTCACTTTTAAACTTATTTGCAAATCTAACTCAAAAGTTTTGCAAATTTGCTATGACTTCACAGTAAAGTAGGACACTCTGAAACTGAAACATACATTTAAGGAATTAATCTTTAAAACGCTTGACCTCAGGTGTATGTTGCCCTTCAAAACAATAATTTTTGCTTATAAGAGAATAGAACATCAACACAGTAATTTACTACAATGAAGCAAGATCCCTGATTCTCTAACCTGTCCAGGAGTGTGCTGTTTATCTTTTCAAATAGTTACTAGTATTGCATTTCATCCAAATGAGATACAGGAAGCGTGATAGAAAAGCATGTACTTGCCTTTCAAAGCGCTCAGTTCCCAGCTGTCTTTTGGTGATATCGAGTTCTGACTCTAGCTGAGCTGTTGTATTTCTGAGTTGAGTAAAATCTCGACTTTGCACAGCACTGTGAAGTCCATATAATAATTAGATAGCAATTACAGACCTCTTACTATGTTACCAAACAAAATTATCCAAAATTAAAAACGCAGTATACCATGAATCCAAATGATGTTAAGAACATTCTATGGGATAAGATATACTCCATGGTATAAGTATCCCATGTATTTTTCTCCATAGAAAAGCCTTTATGGTGTAGCTGAGGAATCAGCATGAGATTTTTGGAATCTTCTGCTATTCAGATAACCAAGATAACCAGTTGCAAATGCATCTAGATATGAGCAATCTATGTGTATACATATACTGGAAGAAAGAAAAAAATGCAGCTCAAAAAACTTCATTATTCTATTGGTCATTTACTTACAGCTTATTCTCTGCTAAAACAAGCTGTTCCTTGAGAAGCTGAATTTCAGAGTCTCTTTCTTGCTCTGCTATCTGTGATTGCAACTCTTTCTCTCGACTGGACACAAGCAAAGATTCCAGGTTTTTCAGAGATGCTCTTTCATTTGTCAGTTGTTTCCTGAGGAGCTCTATTTCAGAATGGGATGACTCACAATCATTCTGCAGCTAAACAAAAATTTTAAACTTTTAGATATACGCCTACTAAGCCTTCCAGCCATTTGTCATGGTAACCTTAAAGAAAAGGCTGGCATCAAAGACCCAAATTTGTTCTCATATCTAGGTGGTTAGTCATTGTTATATTTGACCTCAACTAAAATCCACTGTCAGCTTTATGAATTTATCCAATGTATATATATATATATATATGATCATAAACATACTTGTTACAAACAGCTACAATTTGCTATGAAATACAAGAATCAATAGACAAAGATACTTTATGTGAAAGACAGAGTTATCAGAGAGGAATTTCACTGATGTGAGAAATGGTTGCTTAATCAGTTGCTTAGAGAAAATGAAACCTGATCTAAAAAAAACAAACCCTTGCATCTCCAACAGGGTAATATTATATTTATTTTACTTAAAGGAGCACCAGAGAAAAAAAACAGTAAGACAGAAAATTTTCACTAGTCTCACAGTGAATAAATTCCAAAACAAAAGGTTAAACAACCGTATTTCTTGGGGGATGTGAAAAAGGGTATGTATAAAACTAGTATATTTCATTGAAAAGGGAGTTCTTTCTTATGGGTGCACATGCATAATCTTAAACATAAAATTGTTTTTAAAATATATTTCACATACCCTTTCTATTTCCTCTGCTCTGGATGTTAACTCTTGGGTTAATAGTTCTTTGCCAGCATCCAATTTAATACAAAGTTCTTGTGTAGATTTGAGATCTGCAAGGATAGAGATTTTCTCCTGCTGTAAGTTTTGAAGCTCTCCTTCCATTTTCAGAAGAGTCATTTTCAAGGTAGAAATCTGAACCTTGTATGCTTTTTCTGTTGCTAAAGTCTGTAAACAAGCATTGTCACATAATTAAAATTGTCCGGCAAAGAAAACACCAAACTGTTTCCTATATCCTAAAAAAATTCTGAATTTGAAAAGGCAGAAGTAATTATTATGAATTAGACTTTAAACTTCCACATATAAAATGACTAGAAAACAGGAATTTTTGCTTCTGACAGCAAAATCAGTTTCTGACATTTCCACCTCCCCTCCTAGGATTCTGCTCTCACTGTAGAGTCTAATATGGTTCAAAGGCCCTGCCTATGGCTCCCTTTTTAGTTTCAAAATACTCTCTCTTACTCAAACAATAAAATAAATTCTTGCACATAGAAAAGCAATGAATGTAGAGATCCTGTCAATAATACTTATACTGCTGCCATACATTAAATCAGGCTCGATTAAGAGAAGGCAGAAGCCACACTAACGAACTTGATGAAGTAGCAGCAGTAGTTCTGTCTAGAGGATAATTAACAAAGGCTTTTCAAAAATTGCCTAAACTTTTCCAGCAACAGCTGACATGCATTTCTGGTCACCCTACACCTCTTAATTTTCAGTTGGTGGCAGAATGAGTCTGGAAGACTGACAAAAGCTAAGGGAGAGATAAAGCGCAGTGTCTTAAAGGATTTCTTAGGAGCAAGATCAAAAAGGGATGATCATGCAGGGAGTATCTCCTTAATTCCAGCTTTCTATGTTGCCAATGTTCAAGTTTTGGAAAATAAACTCATACCATAAAAAAGCACAAAGTGTGCAGGGCAGTGCTAAGCATGTACAAGACCAACTCCACATCAAGATCATTTTTTTTTATAAAACAAAAATATATGATAAAATCTTTTGTTTTCAAGATATGTCTGACACAACTCTACCTAGACTTCTGACTAAATTTATTGAAAAAGTTTTCACAAAGAGACTTCTTTGCTCTTGTACTCAATATCAGGCAGGTGGGAAGGAGCTAGGAAGATGAAATCTCTTCCCATTGGAGGCTACCTGGACAAAATAGAACTATGTACCCGTTCTATTAGACTCTAAAAGACTATTAGACTCGAATAAAAATCTTCCTGTGCTGTTTTGCTACTGCTATGTCTCCATCTCTTTTCTGAATAGTTGCATGTTGGTTCTTGAGTATCTGATGTGCATGGCTAGTTCTCAATATATACAATATTCGGGAAGCAGATGCTATCTGCTGCAAACTCTGTAACAACCTCAGATGAGAATACAGTTTTATATCTATCATGTATTTTCAAAGCTATGATGCACATTTCTCCTGTCTTTTTTCAGATTTTCAAGTAGGAAGAGGATCTGGGTACACCAAAAGCATTGGAAAGAAGGCTGAAAAAATGGTAACAATAGCAATGGGGACAGAAAAACAACATGTAACAAAACAGTGGCTATACTTAGATATGCTGTGGGGTTTTGGGTAGTTATATCTTCACTCCTTTCAAATATGAGAGGATACTTTTTTTTTTAAGTATGGTATTATTTTTAAGGTTTGTTTGGGGTTTTTTTGCATGTGTACTTTCCCCTGCTACCTGTGTGACGGCTACCAGTCACACTGGTAGCAGTGTGACTAGTGGGATTCTAGTTTATATTATCAACACAAACTACACACAGTGCACTTTAGCAACTATCTCTAAAGTATGAGTAGAAGTAATTTTAAGCCTACCTAATTTTAAACAGTTGCAGTCTTAAAATATACCAGACCATTTCTATTGTGACCTATGGAAATAATGATCTCAACGTACTTGTTCCAAATCTATTTCAAGGGACTCAATTCTTTCTTTCAACCTGCGGTTCTCAGATTCTGCACTGATTAACGCCAGTCTAACAGAGCTACAATCAGCTTCGGCTTGATGGCATTTGGTCTCCCAGCTTTCTCCTTCTTCACAGGCTTTGTGGTATTTCTCCAAAAGCTCGCAGTTCTCTCTCTCCTAAAACACAAAGTTTGTTTGTTTAATTATTCCTAATAAGCTTCACTAAATTGGAATATTCATAGATCTGCAGGTAGGAGATTGTATTAGATTTTATCTCTCTCTATTGAAAAAAATAGCTAAATGGCAAATCTAATACAATATCTAAGACTTCTCAGGAATCAGTGTTTTATTCAAGATAGCCACATTTTGATGCTCAAGACATCTGTTAAAAATGGCTAAATTAACATAAAAAAGGAAGGTATAGTAATATATTGCAGAAATACTTTATTTATTATTAATGCCATATGGTAATAAAGATGAAACATTTCCAAATACTCACTCAACTTTTTAAGTTTAGTAGAAATATACACATGCTCACAAAGAAGAAAAAAAAGAAAAAAAGAAAAATCTGTAAAATATACTTTTTTATTAGTGATTTGCAAAAACAGCCAGAGAAAATGTGCTCAAACTATTACACCTGTACTTGCAGAACTCAAATAAGCTTCAGCTAAAAAGCAAAATGTTCCATGAAAATATAGCTAAAATTTCAATTTTTGTTAAAACAATAGCTTTTATTAACCTGTTAAATCTACTTACTCACTTTAGATTTCAGCATACCCTTCAGCCTGACAATATCTTTGTTTGAATCCTGGACTTTTAACTTCACATCATCAAGCTCATTTTGGTACTTCGCTAGTTTTTTGTATAGCACCTGTAAAGGCAGATTTGTTTGAGGGTTAAAGCACAGTTTGTATCTTTATAAAAAGCCAAATTTTTGCATAATCTATGCACAACTCATTAGTGCATAGTTTATGTCGTTATTAACTGGATTTTTAAGGGCTAAGTGAAATCCAAATCATGTATGTGTCTACAAACAAAATTTTGTGTTTATGAAAAATATTTTTTTGAACATATTAGTCTTAAAAAGAAGAAAAAATAATTTGGAAAGTGTAACCACCCCAGACGATGGATCATGTATTTAGTATTCATGTATTTAGGCTGCGAGAATGGCCTGCTCCCTTCAACGACCAGGGCTCAAAGACAGGTCCCTCTTAAAAATCTGCCCTTCAGAAAGCAAAAGACAAATAAATAACTAGTGGATATCTCCAAATCTGGATAAACAAAGCCACAAGTATTTTGTTTTGTAACCTGCTGATCGCAAGTAACAACTGGGCTCTTGAAAGAAGGTTCAGAAGAGTAAGTCACTGAAGTAATTTCCTTCAGCAACCCATGTCTGCAAAGATACTACCTACCTTCAGTAAGTAAAGTTCCTAGAGACCTGGAACTCCCCAGAATACTTAAGGAGAGACTTTACAGGAAACACACTAATATGTTTGAGAGAAGAGAGTTACTGAGAACAGGAGTTGTCTCACCTAATTTTTGTGATGTAGAATCAGACATCTGATCTAAATTAGTTATACTTCCTCTATAACAAATGGAGGAAGAGAGAGAGGTAGAATGAGCTACTTCAAATACCTGGATGAGACAAATCTCTATTTGGAGAACTTCTCTAAACTCAAAAATAGAGCCTTAATGACGTAAGAATTTTATACAGATAAAACTGTATAAAGATGAAACTGCTCCTTCAAAAGCAGGAGGTAATTCCAGAAGATGAGAAAAAGCAGGAGAGAAGAAAGTATTTTCAAAAAGAAACAGTGAAACAAGTGTTCAGGTAAAAGAAAACACGTCAGAAAAACCATAAATCTAGGAAAACAGTTGAATGAAGAGAAGGAAAAAAAAGAAACAGAGTATCACAGAGTGATGACCTATCGCAAGTTCTAAACTCAAGTTTCAGCTGCCTTAAAAACACACTGATGCATGAGCAGTCTACGTGCATGAGGTGATGTTTTAGTTTAACCACTGTCATTAATAACATAAATAACAGATAAATATTACATAATGGGTGTTGTATTATAATTAAATAGTTCTTCTGTTTTATCCAACAGGAACTTCAAAGCAAAGTAGACACAACTCTGTCAATAAATTTTTGAGCCATCACAAATACATGTGGTGTTAAGATTACTTATGAGTCAAATTTATAAGATGGTAAATGCTCTTTATGCAGTGGTATTAATATTAATCTTGAGCATCAGCTAATTAGTGTTTACATAAAAATCACTGTGGCAATTATATCTGCTACTTATATGTAAAAGCACTATAAAGAGGTAGAATGTGTTTGTGCCTGTCCCAAAGCTATTTATACACTTGAGCTGAAAAATAAGGTAAAACAGAGTATGAAAAATGAGATTAAAATTAGATTGCAAATATATTTTCACATGACAGCCCACACATTCTATGCATTACTTGAACAATACACAAGTTTCCTTTTTAGATAAATTTATTTTTAATACAGATATACCTGATTTTCTTGCTTAATATTAGAAAGATGCTCTTGCAACCTGTCATTCTCCTGAGCTAGTGATTCTCTGTTCTTCTTGCTCTGTGCAAGTTCATCATTGGCTTCTTCTAGCTGTTGGTGCAAACTGGTGATATCTTGCTCACAGATACAGAGAGCTTCATCAGATTTTCTATGCAGCAAATAATAAATATCTCAGGTATGACAATATTGCCAAACCTAATGCAAATGACAGCTTTTCCAGCAATTAAGTTTTCAAAATATGAAACAAAGTTTTAATATTTTAATATTTTAGAGTAAAAAACCCCAACCCTATTCATTAGCACACTGATTCAATTTTTGAGTTAGTACTTTTATAGATGTCATAAATTAATTACATTTTTAAATGTACTCGAAATCTTAGTCTTACTTTGCAGAACGCTCCAATTCAGAAATCAGAATCTTGAGATCGGAAATGTTTTTTTCCTTAAAAAAGAAAGCAAATAATTTAAAAAAAATCTTCTGCAGTTAATAAATATAAATGTTTAAATATGTTTTCTTTCTGTTAACTGTTTTATTTTTCATCTTGTTTTAACTATTTAATGCAAAAAGCTTTATTACACTTAGAGTTGAAAATTCTGATAATCTACTTTGGCAAATAAAGGAACAAACAATATAAACTTTTGCAAATTATAACCTTCCTAAATTTAATTTTCTTTTTCCTTTGTAGTTCTAAAGGTAGTATTTGGATCACTCTCCCAAAATTAAATGGTATCTTCTATCAGATAAGTCACTATGGTTTTTCTACAATGAATAAACCATCAGTTTTAAAACTTATCAAACAAGAAGTCCATCATTATATTTTCATAAGGAAGCTAGCACAAAGTGTATCACTTTTCTCCACTGCCTTTGGATAAAAATATTCAGGCATAGACAAGGAAATGTCTTTCATTGACAACAAAAGAAATATTGGAGATATAGTGATCTCTTTCCTAAAGCGGATACCACTTTACAATTTAAAAATGCAAAAGCTGATGCTAATGCCAAGAGGATTATGGCCCACCCTGCAAAATGGTTTCTTTATGCAACTTTGTTAAAACCAGTGCAGATCCTTAACAATTATACAAGGTAAAAAGTACCATAATAGTTTAGCTTAACCCAACATCTAGAGGACTTGAGATTTTTTTGTAATGCCATAACTTGTTCACATGTTATTTATATGTTAAAACGTACTTTAATTGTCAGACTTTCTTCAAGAGCAGTAATTATTTTTTTTCCTTCTTTGGCAAAGCCTTGCAAAGTTTCCTTTTCTTTATCAAGTTGTGCAATTGTTGCTTTCAAAGCACCAATTTCCTCTTCTTGTATAAGACTTTGTTTTGAAAAGTTATCTGGACACAAGCAGAAAGGTCTCTTTTATTAACTCAATTCAATCTCGTGGAAATAAAAATTGTGTGATATACTTCTGAAGCAAAGATGATGACACCAAAAAAAAAAAAAAAGCCACCACAAGAAGACACACAAAAAAAACCCCACACGAGACATGAGATAAAACCTCCCCCTTCAAGAAAACACTCAAGCATGTACTTTTGAATAAATATATAAATAAACATACTGATATTTACAGAATTGAATTCTTTATTTCATCAATGCCTTAGATTGTCTTGAGTCAAATAATTTATCTTAAACAACAAATGTTTACATCATCAAAATAATTTTCTTGGGTATTATAACAACAAAGGGCTTAATAAACAGATTTGCGATAGCCAGTAGCAACATATAAGTATCAGCCTGTAATGACCAACATGAATATTTAGAGATGGATATCCTGACATTTGCCTCTTTTTTTCTGATTCAACTGAGCAGCATGCAAAAAGAAACAAACATGACTTTTAAACTAAAATTCATCACCTCTTAAAAAAAAAAAAAAAAAAAAAAAAGTAAAGACTTCAGTGTAATTAGGCTTATCAAATGATACTTATTAACCTCTTTCAGGAGATAAAACATCCAAAGTAAAATCACCTCTCTCTCTGCCATGCAAGGGCATAATATACAGCATATATTCTCTTTTTTTTTTCTCCACAGAGTACATTTTTATTCAGTTGACAAGTGAAAGAAAATATATATATATATACACACTAATTAGTTTAAATAATCTTATTAAAACAATTGCATCTAACACTCACCAATTTTTTCATCCAAAAGCATAATTTTCTCTTGGGCAAGTTGTAATTCATATTTTTTCTTAGCAAGACTTTGCTGAGACTCTGAAAGACTCTGTTCTGTCTTTTCTTTCAATAAACTGGAAAAGCAAAAGCATTAAACAGAATCCAGCCATTCACATATAATTTCCTTTTTGGCACTAAAATTGCAAAAGTTAAGAAAAAGCAAGATTCTTCTATACATTATATAGTATTTAGGATATTTCACTAGCATTTAACCTTAATCCTTTCATATTAAAGTCTGAATGTGTTTGCAACTGATGACAAAAAAAAAAAAAAGTAAAATTTGTTCTTTTGGTCCATCTGTTCTAAAAATATCCAAAAAAAGAAAAATTTTACTTGTTCATATATTGGAGTGCTTGACCTGTTTCAAGTTATGCCTGAGGTGTGTGTTAATTCCGCACAGCAATGTTAATGTCTTCTCAGACCAATTAAGAAAATGATGAGAAATATTAAACATTGTGTTGAGGAAAAAAGTTAATTTACTATCAGCAATTAATCCTCAAGAAGAATTTGTTAGAAAGCAACAATAACTTAGAACTGGATTTTCCAAAGGATCTCATGTTATTTTAGAAATAATAGCATCCTTAATGAAATACTGTGGGCCAGCACCACTAGGTTCCACCACATCACACTCTAGGATCCAGCTTCCCTGACAATTAATGTCTAGCAGAAAGCTACAATAGCCATGAAACAACTACATCCATCACTTGTAAGGAAAGAATGGATTTGAAAAATATTTGTTTGAATTATATTTAAAGAGATTCAGAAACAAATCTTTTCTTGCAATCTGGTCACTCTCTAGCCCACAGATGCTTTGATGACCTGATCCTCTTCTCTCTGCACAAGTTTCACAAACGCTTGATCTTCACCTCCACTAAGTAAATTCTCCTTTCTAACTTGCACTCACTGACTACCTTCTCTAAAGGCTTCACTTGAGTCTGGTGCTACTGTGTGTTCCTAATCATGGTTAGGAGCACCAATTCAGCAGCCTCTTTTAAACATCGTGGGAGACTTCAATTAATTTCATCTTCTTGAACACAATCTGAGATTGGGAAAAGGACGTTTGAAGCTAACTAAACATGTAAGCCATTAGTTTGACTAAGTTTGCCTTCTTCTGTAAAACAAACAAAAATACTGAAAGAAATTTATATTAAAGAGTTAAATATCTACTCAATCATATCAAAAAGCTACTAAGTTAAAGCCTGTAATAGAACTCCTAAACCTATGTTGGAGTGAATTTTATTTTTTTACTTAAAGGTATTTTTCAGCATGTCTTGAATACAAGAAAGCCAAGAGATTTTACATGTAAATAAGGCACAAGGAAAGCAAGTCCATTTCAAGAAGTGGGATGGCTCATAAGAACAACCAACATAAATTCCTTTTGCTTTGACCTAAATAACAATTACAAAACCCAACAAGCTCATGTTATTCATTAAACTGAAGTAATTATATATATTTACTTACCCAAGTGAAACACATTCAACTTTCTGTCGGCTCAATTCAGTTTCCAAGTCTAGTGCTCTTCCTGACAACGTTTTCATCTCTGTTTCCAAAGACTCCACAGTGTCTTTCATTAACGCCAGTCTGGATATTTGTTCTAGCCGTTCGCTATCTAGCTATAAATATAATTAAACATTAAAAGTTGCAAAAAGATTATTTCTATAAAGCATTTCTCCTATTAATTCAACTCCTACTCTATTTTTAACCACAAATATTTTACTGAAGGAAAGCTCTACAGGTACCTCTCCCTTATTCAGAGAGCCCAATGAAGGCAGCTGACCAAGAACATAATGTGATTCCCACTTTGCCCTCAAACAGAACCATAGCTTTTAGCCTCCAGCTTTTAGATCTCTAGAATATTTAGGTTTATTTGTGTAAATTTGTAACTACGCCCAAGTACAGAAAGGTCTGGCATTCATCAATACTGAAGTATCGCCCTCAAATGTTACCAAAAGAACTGAAGATAGAAAGCAATGTAGCTAAAACAGGATTATTTTCAAAATGTACTTCACGTATGGTGTGTAGCGTATGATTTAAGTTAATTTACTGCTCAGAGTACTCAGAAGTATTCAAACCTACAGTATATTCTTCATTATGGATGCAGACAGTTTAATATTATAATCTCTGAACTACATTTTTAAGTGTGGTAGTATTTAACAGGTTGAAAGGGAAAAACAAAGGTGATCAGACTTCCTAAGATGATCTAAGAGAAAGACACACTATCAAAAAAATCCCTGTTTATCTTTTTTAAAATTAAATTAAAGGCAAGACCAGCTCTGAGATCTGACCAGGTTGCTCACAACTTAATCCACATGGATCTTGAAAACCTGCAAGGCTAGCGCTTGGTTCTGTCTTCTCAACAGACTACTACTGGCAGTTGGCTCAAACAGCCTTATAACCACATCTGTACCAGCCCAGTTCTCCCAGCTTCTTTTCACAAGGCTCAAAAGGGACTCCAGTCCCTACCACATAGCGGTTCCTTCCCTGAATTCACTCCAGTTTGGCAATGTCTTTTTGGTACTGGAGTAGCAAAACTGAATAGAGAATTCTTGATGTGGTACAGTAAGTATAGGAAAGGGAGACAATCACTTCACTCAATCTACTGTCTACTGTCTTGTTGACACAGCTCAGCATTCTCTACGTCTTCTTTGCTACTAGGGCACACTGCTGGCTCACATAAAGCTCACTGTCCATCAGGATTCTCAGGGCCTGCTTGGAAGAGTTGCTTTCCAAGCATCTGCCCCCTGCATGTACAGACAGAGGCTCTTCCTCCCTAGACATGCAACTTGGCATTTGTTCTTGTTGAGTTTTACAAGGTTCCTGTTGGGCCATTCTGCTCACCTGCCCGAGTACCTCTGGATGGCAACTCTGCTCTTGAGTGCACTGATTGACTTCCTTAACTGACTGTCATTTGGAAGTTTTGCAAGCACACAGTCCCTTGCCTCCTTCAGGGCATTGATACAGACATTAAACAGGACAGGCCTGCAGACGGAACCCTTGGGTACTCCACATTACCAGCATCCAGGTAGAATATAACCCACACCATTAACCTGCTGAGCCAACCAAGATTTTTCCCCATCTATTTGTCCACTCATCCAAGCCACAACATCCCAACTTGGATACAAGAAAATTGTGGGAAACAGTGTGAAAAGCTAAAGCCTAAGTAAATGACATTCACTGCTCTCCCCTTGTCCAGTCATTTCATAATAGAAGGCCATCAGATAGGTTCTCCAAAATATCCATCTGGATTCCATTTACAGTTTCATAAATAACCACTTTCCCTTACATCCTGAACTGTTGTTTCCAGCTCTTCAATTCTCTGTTCCAAGTGAGCCTTCTCGTTAAATGCAATCTCTTGGGAAATCTGCAAGTACCAATTAAAAAAAAATACAGAACAAGTCAGAACTCACCACAGACACGTAATGTAATTAAATCTTAATATTAGAATAGATATCTTTACTAATTCTAATTACACTGCTAAATAACTTTCATGTTAAAATAAGCTTGAGTGAAAGAAAAACCTTTAACTGCTCCCTGAGGCTATCGCGTTCTGTAGTCATTCTTCGGAAACCAGACAGTGCCGTATCCCTTTCTGTCTCCACACGCCTTAGGATAACTTGAGCTGTCACTGGGTTTTTAGTACTCTTGGGGCATTTGATAACTTCCCGACGAAGGCGGGATATCTCTTCCTGTGCCTGTTAAAGACAACAGTATACTGGAAATATGCAGTAGCAGTTGAAAGGTGTTACTACATACATAAACTACAGACAAGATTGGTTACAGAATTTCTATCAGAACAACTCAGTAAAAATGGATTTTTATTCCAGAAAGCTTGCAAAAAGCAATCAGCAGTGAAGAAAATGCTCATTATCTTTTTAATTCACATCACAAAAGACTTCATTTTTAACAATGAAATAGGTTTATAGCAGAGAAAAAGAGCAAAAAACTTAACTTGTAATAAGACTGTCTAGTAATATTTTTAACAGGTGCTTAGTAGAAATATTTTTGTTTTAAGGTTCAAAATTGTAAAATGTTCTGGCATGGGAAAAATTATAACTGGAATTAGTAATGAAATATACATCTGATAATGCAGAGCATCTCAGAAATTGAGCAGTAGCAAAAACAAGTAAGCACATACATTCTTTGATTCAGGAAAGAATTCTTATTCAAAACTTACAAAATTGTATTTAAGCGAGACAAGTCACAGAATTTTAAAAACTTTCTTTAAAAAAAAAAAGTCTTACAGCCTATTAAAAATGATTTTTTCTACATCACCTCAAGTTATTAGTCACACTAATAAATAAAATTACCTGTTCATAAAGATTGACAATTTTGTCTCTTTCAGCTGTCAAAACCTTGATGTTACCCTGAATTTCTGCCACATGGCGCTCATATTTTTCCAGTATTGACTTATGTTCTTCACACTCTCTCAATATTTTCAAAACTTCTGGATCAGAACTTGCTCCCTTAAAGAATAATTTTATGTAAGGTTAGAGAAAAACAAAATGAGATATGGTTATTTAGTATTTCTGGTTTGGAAATTTCTATAGAAGATTTAATCATCCTACAACTTAAAAAATTAAAGACAATCAAGGTTGTACATACATCTTTCTTAGTATTGGAATTCAGATTTATATCACATTTTATCATTTTCTAAAATATATGTTTATTTTGAAGAGCAAAAGGTCATCACAAAATTGTACTATCATCTTAAAATATTGGAAATATAAATGATATACATACATAGAGATATATATTTTTTTCAGTGAAGCAGTAATTAACTACATATTATTTGTGTTTCCCATCATATTCAACCTTCTGTCAATTAGTTCTTACTGGTATTATAGTTGTGGTAGTTTGGCATAATGTAAAGGAAACTTAAAAAAAAAAAAAAAAAAAAAAAAAAAAAAAAAAAAAAAAAAAAAAACAAAAAAAAAAAAAAAACACAAAACAAACAAACAAAAAAAACACGCAGTCCTGTCCTACAGTGTTTTCCAAACTCACCTGGATGGCTGAAAATCTTTTTGACATTCTGCCACAACTACGCTTCTGCTTAAGACTTGAAGGTGTGTTTCTAAGTGTCTTGAAGACTCGTTTCTTCTGCAAACTCTCAGCCTCACTTTTACAGTAGTCTTTGTCTTCTTGCAGTGTCTTAATTAAGGTATCAAATCCTGAAGGTGATTTCCCTTGCTTTTTTTCAGATTCTGTTTCTAAAATAACCTGAATCTAGTAAAAATTGAGAGAAAGATGCATTAATTTTTTTATAAACATCACTGCAAATCCTGCATTTTAGTTTATTCAAGTCTGAAGGAAAATTTTGGACACACTTTCTAGTTTGGCCAGGCTGAAAACATGCTATTTAGCAACAGTAAACTTCACTGATCATTTGATTTTTGTCTTCAGATATAGTCCAGGAAAAAAAAAAAAAAAAAAAAAGTATGATGAGATATACTCAGGTGAGCGAAAGAAAAAGGAAGCATAGGATAACTTTCCCCAGACTTGTTTTACCAAGAAACTTGAAAATTAGACAGCCTGACTACACCTAGGGAATAAAGAAATAAGTATGCAGTTATATTAATGGCAAACAAAGAACATCTTTTCTTTCATCCGAATATTGCAAGTAAATCATGTAATTACATGTGCATAAAATGCAATTTTCCATTATTCCATGAAATCAAAAGCAGTTGTGACTAAAATTACATTCTTCTAAACACAAATGAGATTTTCATCTTTCAAACATTCTTTATTAAAAAAAAAGTCTAGAACCTACATTTCCTTCCTCCCTGTAACTAATCCTGAAAGTAGAGATGAATATTAGAAATTCAGTCCCAAAGGTCTATACCACAATATTAATTCTAATGAATAGATACCTTTTCTTCCTCAATCTTATCAGTGGGAATGAACAGCAGTTCTTTTTCTTTTTCCAGCTGCTCAGAGAGTGTGTCAATTACAGCAAATTCTTTAAGTAGGTGGTCATTTTTACATGTCAAACTGTCCACTTGACTTGGAGCCACCTCCTTCCAATCATGCAGTTGCATGACGTATTGTCCTTACATCATGTTTTTTCTTCTTCAGTTTTTCAAATTACTGGGACTAGGAGGAATAAAAAAATTATACTTCATTATGCCCTCAGGTAATATTTCAGGTAATATTTCATAATTAAAACTAATTTAGACTTACTGGTTCGTCTGTTTGTTTTAACTTACTGAAAAAAAAAATCAGCATACACTAATAGTAAGCACTATTAACAAATCAACCCCTTTTATCTTCAGGATAAAAAAGTAACTTATAATTTTTGGGGGGCTTTGATCAGCAGCTTTCTTCAGTGTCCCCTCTACATGCAACATAAGCTCCCTTTTGGACTCAGGTGTGATATAGCTTTCAATATTGCAGACTGACAGTCATTTTCTCAAGCTGAGCTGTTGCTACAGTTTTTCTGTGACAGTACTGGGAGAGGAAATGTCTCTCAAGGCCTTATTCACTACAGTTCTGTTACTAGAACAATACCATTACAGCAATATAGCAATACCATAAGTATGACTGTTAGGAGTGTCAGAATTACCAATTTAGACTACTGAAAAATTAACTGTTCTTCACAAAATTGTTTAGCAACTCTCTTAGCAATTTACTCTCCTTCATACCAAGAGGAATTTCAACTTGAACTCCTTAACTAATTACATACCTTAACATTAGGTCACACGCTGGGTCTAAGCAGACAACAATTACAAATCACTTAAGGCTCTATAGACTCAAAAGCTAACACCATACTATCCAAAAAAATACATAATTAACAGAAACCATGAAGTACAAATAACTTTGTTCTTGTCATATCTTTGCACTTTGTCTTAGCTCATGAAAGCCTGTTCCAGCAATATAAACTTGGAAAGAGAATGATGCTATTTACAGCATTTCTTTCTGTTTTGCAGCATCATTCAGTAGCAGCAAAGGACTCCAAAGCACATAATTTATTTCTAAAAGTTAAAAAAAAAAAAAATCAATAAGACACAAGTACATAGCTTGTAAAATTCTCTCCATCTATCAGGATGCATTCAAATAGAAAATAAGGCCAGAAAAAAATTGTATGCGCAAATTCCATTTAACCTCCAGAGTTAGACAGCAGTATCCAACTTAAGATAGGGATATGAAGCCAATTATCCTGAACTCCTAGTACTACAGCCTATGCTTTATCACAACTCTACAAACACTTTGAAATAAAAATGCAAGGTAAAATTTAGTGCTCTGTGACTGAGTAACTGACAAAAAAATTAGGTCACAGCAGTGAATCCCACAGTAAAGAATGAAAGAGCCAAAGAGAGACAGGGTGAAGGTGCTAAGTGCACCTCTGTTACACTAATCATACAAGCACAGATGTCTTAACTGCTTTTTACCACACTTTTCACAGGCCTATTTAACACTTGGGTCAGTCTGCTACTAGTATTAGAGTACAGAATGTAGGCAACAGATCTAACAAGAAAATATGAACCCTCAATTTTCTACCAACTGAAGCTCTGTATCATCACCAGCACAGCCACAACAGCTCTTCTCCACACTCAGATTCTATGGTTTCCAGGAAATTTAGGGCATTGAGTCACATCACTACCCCATTCAGCCTCACCTGAAACACATCTCACTCACTAAGCCTGACTATCAGCCTCAAGGCTTTTAAGTACCCATATATGGGACAGTATCCTTTAGGAGTAACATTCAGCTGACTTGATTCTGAGTATCTACAAAAAGCATTTTCATAATGTGATTCACAAGATCCATTTGGGACATACACCCTAAAATGAACATGCCACAGAAATACCTGTTTCTTTCCTCTGCCAATAACCTAGTTACCTCTAGGATACACATCATCATTGTTGCTACAACAAATTAGATGAGGTGAACCTCAGCCTAATTCTTCCTATCCTTGAAAGAGAAGCTGACAACTTTCTGCAGTTATGTGCATCTCTTTAGCCTTCCCAGGAAGGAATCAGGACAGATCAAAGAGAATTGCAAGCTTTAAGCTTTTAATACCTTCAGTATCTGACTGAGCATTACGAACTCAGATTCCCAACAGAGAAGCGTTCCCTCAAAATACAATTTTTACTCACCTAGTGAAAGAGAACTTGTGATATGATAATATGAAATGATAATATTTATACTTTCTAAAATAATTATTTTTATGCTTGGCATAAAGTGGATTTAACTACGACAAGTAACACATGGAGCAACCATCCTCTGAACTGTAATACTACAACCAACACCAACAGGATGAAATTTTACATTAAGACAACTCTAAGCCTCCCATAGTACTACATGGCCCTTGCAGCAGGCTTTTTAGTATTACCAAAATATTTAGCAGCTAGTAGCTTTTCTAGATTGATTTACTAGCCATCACTGTATTGGAGTACTAAGTATTTCTGGGATTAATCATTTAAGATACCCTCTTTCTTCAGAAGATTTTCAGAATTCAGACCAAGGGGAAAAAAAAGGAAAAAAAAAAGTAAAACAGTACCTTCAAATTCCGTTTATGGATTGTTTTTTTTTTTTTTTTTCTTAATCCAGCATTCCAATTTAGAAGATTTTTCACTTTCAGAAATGGCTCTCCCAAACCTAAGTTGTCTTCTTTTATTGTTACCTTTTGAAAGAATAAAAATCAGTGTAATTACTTCCAGCATTTTGAAAAGTTTGCACTTTTAAAGCAAAGAATTATATGTTTTTGACATACTGTAACTTAATGCCCTTAGCTTCACTGCATACAAATATTTGCAAACTTGGAGCTTCCTGAACAGGAGATGTTTGCTGTGTGCTGTGCTTCTGATGAATGCTGTCAGACAGTGTAGTTAGGCTCTAGAATACAAAAAAAAAAAAAAAATCATTTTAAATATTGGATTCACAAAAACCTTTTCCTCTAAAATCCTACATGGAAAATGATTAGAATTTCAGAGGTACAATACTGCCTCTGGCAAATTCAATAGGACTTTTATCAGGCACCTCAAAAGTCTGCACTTGCATTAAATAACACGTTCAAACATCAAAAGACACACACATCAAAAAAAAAAAAAACCACTAAAAAAAAAGAATCACCAAACTGAATGTGACATTATTTTTTAGTACATTAACATTTATTAGACAGAAGTATTTCTGAAGGTTAAATTCTAAAACTTGTGAGATCCAACCACAGATATGGAAGCAAGAAAAAAATGAAACAAAAAAACACCCAAAGCTGAACCATTCACTTTTTTTTTTTTTTTAACTCAGAATCATTTGTAACAGAGACTGAATTTACAGGTCAATAAAGAATCACAGAATAGTTGAGTCTGGAAGGGACCTCAGAATCAAAGAGCCCAACACCTTTGTTCAAATGTAACTTCTTGTGCCCACTGCCTCTCATTCTGTCACTGGCCACCACTGAGAAGAATCTTATTGACAGCCTCTCATCACATATGTACACACATTGATGAGATCTTCCTGAGCCTCCCCTTTCCTGGCTGAACAGTGCCAATTCTCTCAGCCTCTCTTTGT
The DNA here is from genome assembly GCA_034781795.1 of Crypturellus tataupa. Lineage (NCBI taxonomy): Eukaryota > Metazoa > Chordata > Aves > Tinamiformes > Tinamidae > Crypturellus > Crypturellus tataupa. Next base: position 5,489,707 of record JAWLRI010000144.1, read on the forward strand.
TCCTGGCCCTTTGCTATACTTGTTCCTGTATGTTCATATCCTTCTTGCATTGGGGAGCCCAAACCAGGACAACTCAGTCCTGCACAGATAGCCTCAGCAGTGAAGAACCAATAAGAATGATTGCATCCCTCCTGTCTACACTCTTCACAATACAGCCCCAAATGCTTCTCTGCAAAGTTGCTTTTCAGTTGCTTTTTCATGCCCCCAACATATATTAGTGCATGGGGTTATTTCTCTTCAGTGCAAGACTTGCTCCTTCGCTGTCGAGGTCCCTCTGAATGGCAGCACATCCATCTTGTATGTCAGCTCCTTCTCCCAACTTTGTATAATTTGACAACTTGCTGAGAGTGCTTTTTGCCCCATTATCCATGTCATTAATAAAAATGTGAAGCAGCCCTGACCCCAGGACCGACCCCTGTAGTGCACCACTAGTCACTGGCATCTGGGTGCATTACAATCCCCACAGCCAATCCCAGCAGTTCAGCTAGCTTTCAGTCCATCTCACTATCCATTTACCTGGCTTGTATTTCATCCTTTTGTCTACGAGGATGTTAGAACAGAGTGTTGAAAGTCCTACTGAAGTCAAAGTAAACAACATCCACTACACTCCCCTCATTCATCAAGACAAACCATTTATCAGATAAGTCTATCAGGTTGGTCAAATATTATTTCCCCTTCATAAATCCCCACTGACTTCTCCCAACTACTCTTTTGTCCTTACTATCCTTCAAAATGTTTTCAGGATGATTTGCTCCATCGCCTACTCAGGGATCAAGCTGGGACTGACCAGCCTGCAGTTCCCTGGATCGTCCTTCCTGCAGGCAAGAGTGATAGATGCTTTCTTCCAGTTCTCAGGAACCTCACTGCTGTGACCTTTCAAGGATAATCAAGGCCCTTGCAATGACACTGGCCGGCTCCCTTGGCACTCACAGGTGCATCCCACCGCATCCGTTGGACTTGCAGGCATCCAAACAGTGTTTCCTAACCTGATCCTCCGCCTCCAAGGGCAAGCAGTCTCGGAGACAAAGGGTTCCTGATGCATAGGCAGCATTGAATACCTCAGGCTCTTCTGTCCTTCGGCATGAAGTCTTTCATCCCATTCAGCAGTGAGCCCACATTTTCCCTATGTGCTAATGTACCTATAGAAGGCTTTCCTGTTGACCTTTATCTGATTCTACTCCAAATGGTCTTAGGTTTTTCTAAATCCAATCCTGCACATTTGGACATCCCTGTATTCCTCCTGAGCCGTGTGATCCGGCTTCCATCTCCTGTATCTCTGAGCTGTGTCAGAAGCTCCTCATTTATCCATGCAGAATCTCCTGCCATCTTTGCTTGATTTCTTCCTCATTGCTATGGATGATTTTTGAGCCTGGAGAAAGATCTTCGAAAATCAACTCTCTCTCCTGGACCTCTCTGCTCTCTAGGACAGTCTGTTCAAGAATTTTTCCAAGCAGATCCCTGAACAGGCCAAAGTCTTCTCTCCTGAAGTGTAAGCCTGTGATTCTTTCTGCCTTGTTCCCTCCTCTCAGGAGCCTGAACTTCACCATCTTAGGGGCACTGCCCCCATGCTCTGTCTCCAGCTGCTGCTTTCTTGTTTCTAAGCATCAGGTCCAGCAGAATACCTCCGTTCATTGACTCCTTGAACACCTGTGTCAGGAAACTGTCATCACGCATTCCAGAAACCTCCTGAACTGCTCATGCCTTGCTGTGTGGTGACAGCCCTCCATCAGGCCCAGTGGCTGCAAACATCCTTCCTTTTCTGATCAGGAGATCTGTAGCAGACGCCCACAACATGTTAGTCTGCCTGCTAATCCTCATGAACAAGCTCTCAGAGGGCTCATCAGCAAGCCCTAGGCCGAGCTCCTAGTGCAGTGCAGCTGCTCTGTCATGTGAAGGACATCTCCTCGTCCTCGCTGTCCTGGTGGCTTCTGCCTAAACAGCCCTTTCAATGCACTGCAGCCCTCCCACGAGCCACATGAATTATCCCACCACCTCTCTGTGCTCCCAGTGAGACTGACGTGTTGTAAGGGCATGCTGACCTCTAACTCCTCCTGTTTCTTCCTCTGAGTACTACTGTTACACACTTTAAAGTGAACCCAGATTATCCTACAAGAACAACAGATTATCCCCCCCCCCCATTAAGGGGGGACCCAGGACCCCAGAGAAGGCTGCTTGTCTATAGCAAAACATAGTCTTTCCTTTAAAAAACAAACTATGCACATATGTATAAATACACTTAAAAATAATATGTATAGTGATGCAGTAAGCAGGTGATTCTTACTCAGGACTGGCGAATCATGGTTTTTCATTGAATATTATGCATTTCACCACTGTGACGCTGAGCCTGCCTAAAGAAATATACACTAGATACCTACAGCTAAGCATCAAGCAGTGCACAGGCCACTCCATGCCATCCCTACGGCAGCTCAGCCCTCACGTGCAGCGCTGTCGGCGGCCCCTCGCCGCCACCCTTCTCCTCTTCGCAGAGGCCGTGGGGACCGCCGAGGCACCTACAACTCCTTCCCTCCCTCCCTCCCTCCATCCTTTCCTCCTTCCTTCCCTCCTTCCCTCCCTCCTTTTTTCCCGCCGGCAGCGGCCACTCACCCGCCGCCGCCGCGAGGGGGAGGGATGGGGCGGGGGGAGCAGGGAGGGGGCGGGGCGGGGCTCCCCAACGGTCGTGTCCGCCGCCGCGCGCCGCCCAACGGCTGCCCGTTCTGCCGCCCCCCGCCCGCCGCCGCGCGCCGTTAACGGCCGCAGGGGCGCGGGAGGCGCCTGTCCCGAAATGCCGGCTCGCTCCCCCGTCCCGGCATTCGCCGCTGGCACGGGGAGCTCCGCGTAACGGGAGATCCTCGCGCCGCTACCTTCGCCGTGCAGTGCGGGGCAGAGGCCAGGCGTTTCTGAGGGACATCTCCGCCGTTGACAGAGTAACACAGCGGCCCAGCTGCTTCTGTTCGCTTTGGTCTTGCTCTCAGAGGTGATCATGATGCCTGTTGTGGCCTGCGACTGAAACGCTGGCGGCAAAGCTAAACGAGAGATAAGAAATTTGTAAAAAATCATACAAAAACCTGACTCAGAGGCCAGAACATGTAAGAGCACGCGCACTGTAAACTCCTGTATGAAACAAATGGGATTAATTAAATCATTTTACTCTGATAAGTCTCATTTAAACACCTATGAATATTTGTCAATAATGAATTCATATAAATTTTAATGATTTTTCTTCTCACATTTTTTTTTACCTTGGCAGGTTTTAAAGTTGTATATTTCCAAAGTAAACTTTAAGAAATCATGTTTCTGATTTATGATAGATTTCCTAAATAAACTTTATTAAGTTCAAGAAATGGTGTCCAGGTTTATTTTCGGTTTTGCAGGCACATTACTGCTGAGTGACTGCTTGCCGCTTTGCTATCTCAATGGGAGTGGACAAGAAAAAGACTTGCTCCAAAACTCATCCCATTCTTCATAGCTATTTGCTAATGGAGACAGAGACATGGGTGAGTATCACAGATTTGCATGTTTTGCCATATGAAAACACCTAGTATTTCATACCATTGGTCTTGAGTGGAAATCTCTCACTTTAAATCATCCTTAAATCATCCAGTTTTATCTCAGACCTGCCTGGTCACATCCGCACAGCTGCAGCGCAGGCCTCACTCCTTATGAACGCTGAAGTCTCAAAGAGAGACACTGAAAGGCAGCATGAGCAAAGCTGGCAAATTAGAAGATTTCTGAGATAAAAGTCATGCCTTGTCAGCTCAGTCCCCTGAGGAAAGAGTGCTATTAAACTGTCCCCTGGAGAGTCACCAAAAGAAGACAGTCACAGACAGACACAGATAGGTCAGTTGAATCCCTCTAATCACATCTGTCCTTTTAAGCAGTTACATGAAAGTAAAATTACTTTTTGAATCACTTTTTTTTTTTTCTTTTTGTACAATAAAACTACAGGGTATGTGCTTAATATTTTTTTCCTTGGCAATATCCAAGTAGGTATTCTTACTCATTAAAACTTAGGAGATGACATACAATTGCTCTGGTTTGGGAAGAACAGAAAAATGTTTGAAAAGAAAGACTTTAATCTCAGGAAAACAGCCTTCCTTTAATTAAATCTTATCTACAAAATCCATTCAATTCACATATGAATTTATAAGATTTATATACAAGTTGTATGGTCCAGAGTAAAATATTGACACATTTAACTTTACACCTATTTCATGATGTGAAGCATTAGATTTGCATGTAGGATAAAACCTCAGACTGAGTTCATTACTGTTTTCCAGGGTACTTGCCGCTAAGACTAACTTCTTAATAGATTCACAAGCATTGGAAAGTTGAAAAGTTAAGGCATAACAGGGCTAATTATATTTTTTTCTTTATTCCACTAACAAAATCGTATGAAAGAAATGTTTTCCTGTGTTTTCTTATACCCCTAGATAGGAGCTCTACTTCAGAGCACCTCCTGCACATCCCCTCTTGGTGCAGTGCAGACAGGATTGAACAGGCTCTGGTGCCTTTAACGCAAGTGACAGGACAGGGTAAGCAGGCTGCTTGAATGCTATGACTCCTACTACCTGCTCCTGTCTGGCATAGATATAAACATGGGAGTGTTTGAAAGGGACTACCTTGGGTAGTGTCAAAGTTGAGCTGAAACGCTAGAAAAAGTGTTCTCCTTCCCTACTGGGCATTAGCACAGATTTTACATTCTGGAGACAGTACCTGATAAATGGCTTTTTAGGCAAACTGCTACAATGAAGCATTCGCAGAAAGATCTCATCTATTTTTGGAGGTGTGTTTTGAAGCATAACATCCACCCAAAGAAACTGGAAAATTTGAATTTCAAGAAAAGGAGCAACAGAAACATTCTTTTTTCTTTCCCTTCTCTCCGTTTGGTGTTTCTGGCATTTCTTACTTTCTCACCTTGTATGGTGAAAATCATCAGGGCAAGTCTCTACAATATCTAGTATTTATCTCTGAAAGAAGGATAGCATTTCAGTTTTCGTAACTTTACCCATTAAATACACTTTAGGACTGAAATTATGTATGCTTAGTTAGTTCCGTTTATCTCTGTGTTTTTCTCTAAGTGATGTACGTGGAATTCTCTAGTAAGCATTAATGCTGGATAGTGCAATTAGCAAAGCAGTTGTGTTACTTTTTGTGCACCAAGCTAAGTCTAATAATATAATCCAACAGAATTTTTATTTCAAGACCTATTAATTGACAATTTTAACACTGATAAAGGTTTGCTGTTATGTAGTTCGCTGGCAACACGCTTTTACCACATACATTAAATTGCTACAGCATCCTATGTTAACCTCTCATCTTTTACTTTTAAGGCATTTATATAATATTCTGAAATACAATATTCTTGAAGATTAAAACTCAAGCATGGAGATTTCTTCCTTCCTTATACTCCTTCTATTCCTGTTCATAAATGTATACTTTGTGTTTATTGCTAGAATACTTCTAGTCATTTTGCTGGGTCTGTCTTCAATAGGCACTTTTCAGGAACAGTATTTGTTGGTATTTGTATTTTATCCTTCAGCGCATGAGAAACAGATCCAGGACATTTTTAACTGTCCACCTATTCTGCACACTTTACATTTCCAGCAAATTCTGGCTCCAGTTGAGTGAAAGAACTCCCTGGGTTAAGCCCACATTTCTCAGCCTGAGAACAAACATGATAGTTGAGAGTATGCTTTTTAGTGACACCTCGTGGCAAAATGGAAAACATCGTATTGCAAATTTCCGAAAGTTAATGCCAAAAAGTAAACAAATGCTCTAGCATCTTATTTGTTTATTGTTTGTTTGTTTGTTTCATCAGGACTGTCACAAGGTGCATTTCTCTTATCTGGCAGCGTGAAAGGCACCAGGCTCATTCCAGCGCCCTGCCGGCTCCCTCCCACCACTTGCACCGCTGAAACGAGGTATTGTTCTAAGCACGGAGCCCCATGCACCACGGAGCAGTTCCCCCCGTTCAGCCGTCCCCAGCCCCATGCAGCGGCAGGCTGCACCCGCGGGGCACCGCCCCCCTCGCGCTCCCGTTCGCCGCCGCCCGCCCGCGCGGCGCCCCCCCGCCCCCGCCCAGCGCCTCGCCCAGCGCTGCATCCCCAGGGCACCTCCGCACGGAGCTCCGCATCCCTGGAGCAGCAGTTCCTGGAGCTTCACATCCCTGGGGAGGCTCCACATGGAGCTC
>JAWLRI010000144.1:5511562-5524703 GCA_034781795.1 Crypturellus tataupa
CTGTGGAGTCTCCTTCTTTGGAGATCTTCCAAACCCGCCTGGATGCCACCCTGTGCCACGTGCTCTGGGTGTCCCTGCTGGAGCAGGGGTGTTAGACTAGATGATCTCTAGAGGTCCCTTCCAACCTCAGCCACTCTGTGATTCTGTGTGATTATGCACACATTATGAGGGTGAAATACCCTTCCACCCTCTGAGCAGCCTTATGTCAGGGGATTCGTCTCATGTGGTATCGCGGAAGGATTCAATCTAGCATTTTCTCCAACACTGGTGATACTTCACATCAAGAGCTGTCTGCCAAAAGCCACAGCAGGCCCTTGCATGTGGGGACTCAGGACCCCCAGCATGTGTTCAAGATTGCAAACGAGTTTAGAAACGATTGAAACCCAGGGAAGTACCTCTGACAAGAAGAAGTGTGGAGCAGAAATGGTTCATGCAGAAGTGAAATCAATGAGTGCTGAAAAGTACTGAAAGTTCAAAGCACACCCGTACCATACACCAGCACACCAACAGCAGTAATCTCCAAATGGCCTGTGCCGCAGCTCCGGAGCTGCAGAGAGACGACACTAAGGGCCACACTGCGGTTTGCGCCCCAGAGTCTGAGGCAGCTGCTGGCTCTCCTCATGCATTTCCTGGTGTCCCGTATGGGTGTTAGAGTCTCAATGACACACATTACCACATGGGTCCTGGGAAAAGTTGCCATTGCCAACCCCGCATCGGGATGGCTGGGAGAGGATGGCAGAGCCGTGTTACGGTGTCCAGGAGAGGACGCATGTGGCACCACGCAGGTTCCCTCGCAGAGGTGGCTGGGAGGGCTGCCGCAGGCTGAAGTCTCTAGGCTGTCTCCCAAGGCTGAAGACCAGTTACAACTTGTGTCAGAGCTCTTTGCAGCAGAGATACCAGCCTCTTGCTGGTCCCTGCGGCAGCTGGTCCCTAAGCTGTGCTCCTGGTTCGTCCGAATGGAGCAGGCACTGGCTTGGGGCAGCCTTGGGAGTGTCCAAATAACTGTTTATGCTCCAGACTCCCTGTCCACATTCCTCAAGGTAAGCCATGGCCCTGTTCGCGCTGAAAAGAAAGTTAATGCTGTATTGCACAGGCAGAGGTGCTTCAGCATTTCCAGTTAAAGACAAAGCAGAGGAAGAAGCACTGAATAACATTTTAAGCATCATACTGCAAGGATTTGGCTATTTTTGAGCTCTATTTAACTGTTTGATATTCAGCTGTTCTTTAACCATAAAGCTGGGCTTGTTTTTCTACTGGCTCTATGTTTGCTTATGTTGTTTGTTAGAAGCGTGAGTCCTCTCCAGCTTTGCAGAGTTTCTGATGACCAGAGAAACAGTGAAATGGCAACCCTTCCTGAATCAGAAGGTCAGAATTGAATGAAGGAATTCTCCTTTTAAAAAGATAAGTCTCTTTTCTACTCCAGTAAGCAAGTATTTAGAGTCTTGAAATAAGTTTCACAGAAATCCTTTCAGTAAGAAAGAGAGACATGGAAGGGAGAGGAGGTCAAACAGGACCATTCTAATACAAAACAACGATAAAGCAGCATAAAAACTGTAAGCCCTTTTTGTATTTCATGAAGAATCACAGAAGCCTAATTGTGATACATATTCTGAGTTACCCTTAAAATGTCTCACTGCTGCCTTCTTGTTTTAAAAGTGCACGTGGCACAATCCTAGCTCTCTCAATATGGCACGTGAGATTAAATGGTCTCGGACTAAGTAGAACCACTCTCCTTTTTCGCATGTGTTTTTTAAGTAGTGTAGTTCCTTCAGTAAGCTGTACTATTCATGACACATGAACAATTATTTATTTTCTCAAGTAACAGCTCATCTTTAAGAAACTAAATTTATAAGTTAATAAGTTATAAATTGATGAGTTTATAAGTTATATGCTGTGACAATTTAGCAAAGCTCGATTTTATACCTTAATATTTAAACAATAAAAAAGACAATACATAGAGTACAAAAATCCAACAGAGTGCCAAAGGAAGGAAAGTGGTGGCTGTAAAAAGGAACAAGTTGAAATGCAAATTTCAAAATTTTTTGTTTTACTGGATTTGTTTTGATCCCTTCCCCCTCACCATAGTTTTTGCAGAAGTTCTTCTTCTCATATCAACAGGCATAAGGACCCACTAGAGAGTACAAACAGGACTGATAGCGGAATCTTACATACATTGCACAATTCTGGTGCCTGTTGCAATAAATTCATTTCTGCAAGCCTTAGGTCTTGCAAAACTAAAACTTTAGATAACTTCTCAAATATCTTCAAAGTCTGGATCATGACCTCGCGGAAGTACAGCAAAGCCTTTCTCCTTATGATTAGCAAAGCTTAAGTACATTTCAGCTTAAAGTGAAAGCCCCTGACAGGGCTATATTTCTATATTTATGTGTGTATACCTGCTCCTTCTCCATGTTTGCTCCTTTCCCTCTCCTGGCTGTCTACTTTCAATGAGGCAACCAGACCCCTAGGAGAATGGATAGAGGTTGCAGAGGCTGTTGGTGCAGTCTGGGCCCCGGCAATAATGTCCTCTCGAAGCCACTTTGTGTCCAGGTTGAACGGCCCAGGTCCCTCAGCCTGTGCTCCAGCATCCAGCCAACCTCGTGGCCTCCCTTGGATTTGCTCCACCATATCCACATCCCTCTTGAACCAGGGAGACCAAACTGGATGCACATGAAGACTTCAGGAATATTCACGAAGACACTAAACAGGGCTATCTCCAGTGGGATTCCACTAGTCACTGCCACCAGCTGGACTTTATAACCCTTCGCAGAGCTCATCAACGCAGCCAATTCTGCACTCACTGCCTCTTCAGTCCATGCCTGTATAATCTGGCAATCCTCTCATCGCAGAAGGCAAAGAGTTGACCAAGCACTATTTACCCTTTTTAATCCCATGCTGGATTCTCTGGAAGGCTATGTGAACCACAACTTGGTGCACTGCTAATGGCTTTGGATTACATTTTCATGCTCTTTTAAGATTCTTTCAGACAGTGATATTTTCTAGTCTGTTTTGACACATAGTTATTCCCACTCCGTGAAAAAATCCACATCAAGAATAAAGGATATTCCTTCCCATACAAGCTGATGCTAGTAGAAAAGGCACAGCCTGCACGGCTTGCTGGCAGACCCAAACCAACAGTTCCTATGGCTCCGGAAAATGACAGCTATTCAGACTTTCTGGCATCTACCCCTCTCTTTTCCTTGCCTTTCCACCTCCCACACCTCAGGCTGAAAAAAAAAAGAGTTCATTTTCAAGTCTAGAAGTATTAGGAGCAGCAAGTATGCCAAACACAGACTGATATTTTATTGAGTGTCACTCTTACATGGCAGGAGTGTAAAGACTTTGACAGCAGAGGGAGAAAAAAGGAAAGGATTTTCTGAAGCAGAAGTATATATATCATTCTGTTTCTTTCTAAGTTTGTTTATCTCCCTAAAATTAGCATTGTCACTCAAACTTTACTAACAAAGAAGAAAATATGAGTACAGAAATCTTTTATTCAAATTCTGTTTGCTTATTTCTACTTGTCTGAAAAATCCATATCTATTCTATGCATTTATATGAAAAATTAAAATTCTGAAAAAGTGAAAAAATGACTATCCAATAATACAGTGTAAGTATCCAGCAGTTTTGAAAAACAAATTATTAAGCTAGTCCCCAAAGAACTATTTTTCTCTTTCTGATTTCTTAAGAGAATGACAGATTTTGACATAAATGTGTTTTAAGATTTGAAAGTCAACAAATTATCAATAGCATAACAAAATAGTCCTCATAACTCAGAGAAAAACAGAAATAACATAAAATATTCTAACATTCTCCTAATGTTGTTGGGTTTTTTTGTAAAACCTAAAATACGTCATTTTTAAAGGAACAACATGATCAGTGTTTTGCTAAATGTTATTTTAAAAACTTGGAGCTTTAATTTACAAGTTCTTATTCATGTAAATCATTCCTGTAAATTTGCATCAATATGGATTTGCAGAATATATGGCTACATGCAGGATTTGCAGAAGGATCTTCTTCCGTTGTGTTTTGTCTTCCTCAGGGGTGTTAGGTAAGTAGTGGTAGAGAATCTTCTCTGCCAAGAAGATTGCCAAATCTAATATCCCTGTCGCTTATAATACTGGGCTCGTGCAACCACATCGTTTGCATAGTCATCATGGGTAGTTCCAATGTCCATCCTTTCATAGCTTCGGACATTCCCAGCACCAGCATTGTAGGCAGAAATCCCACCTGAAATGAAACAAAAGGAGTCATAAACACTAAAAAAAAAAAAAAAAAAAAAGTGGTGAAAATTGCAGTCTGATGTGTCCTTGTGTCCTGCTTTTACGTGGTTTGAAAATTTTCACTTACTTTTGAAGGGAGAGAGGCGAATGCATTATCAGAGCCTGCCTGACTTAACTGAAACTCTGCAAACAGCTTATATTTATGCCTGAATCCGGCAAAACGTCAAAATGGTACTGGGGGGTTGTTTACTTATGTTAGCACAACCCCTTCATTTGCATCAGGCTTATTCACAGCATAATGTAAGATCCAACATCCTTGTAACTTTTTATTGATCCTTCAAAATTACTGCTCTTAAAAACCAGTTAAAACATAATCATGCGTTGCATTTGTTTCGTCTTACAGCTGCTCCTGCTTATGCTACCCCATATGCTGTGCTGAAAGGCAGAGATTCCTGAGCTGACTGCTAGTCGAGCTCGTGCTGGCAGGCGCAGCAGTCCAGCAGGGTGACGCTGGCTTCAACGTGCAACCTGCTAAGAAACAGGCAGGTTTGCCACATTGCACAGCAGGGTTCTGCAATTCCCTCGAAGAACGCTCGTTTTGCAAACATCTCGTCTCTGTCGCCTGTGCCATATGGAGTGAACTGCTGGCTCCATTCAGGTAAAACACAGAACTGTTAACCTGAATGGCTGCAGTTTTCTCATGGTCAGGTAAGGAGAGCTCAGCTATCAAATAAAGTAGATTTCAGGTATATAAATATTTGCTGCAGAGTGTTCAGACAGAATTTAGACAAAATGCCAAGGAAAGGCAGAAAAAACACTGAAGAAATAAAGCTTGTCTTTTTGCCTGTGAAATAAAAATACAGACAGCCATTACCATTGGTGAAAGGCTGAGTTAGTTAGCATTTGTCAGAAATGTCATTATTAAGGAATACAGAAAATAATTCAGCATGTTCTCATCCTAAAGTTTTTCTTTTCTCCTGGACAAAACCTATAGTCTGTACACTACCTTTCAGCTGTTGCTCCTTTGTCCAGCGTGGGAACTTTCTCTTAATTTGATTTATCATTGAGATAAGAATTTGTGTGCCCTGTGTAAGATGTCTTTCTCCATTCCATTCCCCCACAGGTCTGTGTGATCTTTTATCCACCTAGAAATGTCAAGCAAAATGTCATTTTCCTGCAGTAATGGGTGACATAGTTAGGAAGTTTGCTTTTCTTTACATGATATTTGTTTATCAGGTTTTACTGCACTATCAGCAAATACCTGCATTAGACCAAATCCATTTCCATTGTCACCCCAGCCATTCCTCAGTGCTTTGCCAGCATGAGATTCTCGAGAGATAATACCAGCAATCACAGCTGGTTCCATGCACAGTTTTTGTCCCACTTTCTTAATGAGAGCTTTATATCTATTCATAGCTGATAGATCCACTTCAGCAATCTTTTTTGAAGCTGCAACTCCTGGAATTAAAATAAAAAATTAAAGAAGTTTCCTTAATAATTTTCACAACTCAGAATTTGTCGACCACCTCTCTAAGTCGAAATCAGCCCTAGTGTAATTATTCTAATATAGACAGAATTACATCAAAATAACATTTGCTTTGCTTCTGAAGGAAGTAAACGGTAGCCTATAGGGATATTAGGAAGGTTCAGCCAGCAGTGCGTGTTCAGCATTTTGAAACCTTAAAAGCGCTTTGGATCATTCTGCCTACTGTGAAATGGAGCCGCGGGACAGAAAGGTGATACTCACCGCAGTAGTTTAATCTCTCTGGTCTCGCAGTTTTGCATGAAGCCCCGGTGGTGTCAATTCTGTTTACGTCACCGTAGCAGTTGGTCCGACCCTGAGACGTGCCTGAGAAAGTTAACCAGAAAGACGTGGCCAGCTGAAAGCTTTTGTGGCTGCGAGTGGAGCCTGGGGAGAGCTGGAGTGCAGGCACACGCTGCAGTAGCTGCGTGTGGGGAGGACGGGCTGGGCACGCAGGTGTGGAGCCACCTCTGTCCCTCTTCGTGCCAGCACAGGAGACCCAGTCTGCGCCCACCCCAGCGGGACTCGCAGGGGTGATTGATGGTGACTCCCCTGTCCAACACAGTCTAATGACAACCATGACACCAATGAGGTTTGGTGTTGAAGCAACCCTCTTCTTCAGCATACGGATTTGATGCAGGAAGGTGGGGAGCTGTCTGGGGAATTTGCTTTGGCTTAGGGGCTCAGTGGAGCAGGGGGAGATGCCAGACTTACCCAGGAGGGCAGCAAGGCCCAGCAGCACAAGCGTCAGATGCATCGAGATGGTTCTCCCCGAGCACACAAAACAATCTGAAAATCAGCATTGGCAAACGTGCAGACATGAATATTTCTCACTGCATGCTGAACAAACACAAAGAAACTGTGCCTGAGATGAAGGCGGCTGTTTGTCTGTGTAAAGGGAGATATAAATGAGACTGCATCTGCTCTTATAAGCAGCCCTCACTGATGTCCTAGTGGTAGATCTCCCTCTTCTAACACAAAACAGTCTCCAGCCGCTCATAAGGCACTTGTGACCATTCAGTTTTGCTGCCACTTAGAACCCGCTTCCTACAGGATGTCTTGGTAACTTCCTTTGAATTCAATATCTAATTCAAGAAAATCAGAATTAATAGGTTTCAGTGCTCTTTGCTGTGGCACTCTCATTATGTACACCTATTCTATGCCCATATTCTATATACAAGCCATGTTTTCCTCATGCAGACAGCTCTGCCTGAATCCTCTGAGACTGTCTTTATAATCAATAGAGAGAGATAGGCACTTTCAGCAAGCACTTTGTCTAAGTTATCAGGGACATCTACTTCAGGAGGAACTGCGCCCTGGGAACAGCTATTTCTGCTGTTAAGGGAGCCTAAGGAAAAGTGCTCATAAATACATGAGAGCAGGGCAAATTGAGGTGAGCCGAACCCAGGGCAATGGGACAAATCCTAGTGTCCCTATCCAAGCAGAAATCTGCTGGAGCGAAGCCTGTTGCCTCTGGGCCCCCGGGGCGGTGGTGTCTTACCTTCCTGCCTCCCACGCAGCCTCTGCCAGGGGACTGAGGCTTTGAGGTGTTGGATGTATGTGACGAGGCACCTCCCTTTTTATGTTAATCTGGCACTGTGACGAAATGTACTGGCCTGCGGTTTTGCCAGGTTTAACAGTAAGTTTTCAAGTGCAAATAGAGCCTGTGCCACTGTAGACCCTGGCGTGGTGCCAAGCATGTTCTTAGGAGCGGCATTGCCCAGATTGCGAAACAAAGAACAACCCTCATTTTCCTTTGTGTTTCTGTAGCCACATTTTTTTAATGATGTTTCATAACCCATTTCTGAAAGGAACCGCAGTGTTGGCAAAACTGGAGGCAAGGGATCCAGCTTTCCTGCAGGTGTTTCTCCTGGTCTCGCCCTGGCACCTGCTAAACAGAAGAGGGCCGTGACCCTCCCTTAGGTACCAGCTGTGGGGCATAAGGGGGCCTGTAGCTGCCCTGCATGGACCTAGCTGTCCCTGGGGCTGCAGGGGTGCCCCCAGGACAGGGCGTGCTGCTCGCACCGCTCTGGAGCTCCGCTCTGCTCCTGCTTTGCCTTATTTTCACGCTACTGTTTAACGAGCCCAGCGCATCTCCCAGATGATTCAGGTGGCCGCTTGCCTCCACCCCTCTCTGCGCGGAGAGGCGGGGGAGCTTCCCGGCGTGTAGCTACTTGAAAGCGCAGTGCTCGAAAGCAGGCGCACCCGCATTTGCCGTACCGAGTCAGCACTCCTCGAGAGCTGAGGCCCTTGGTGCCACATTAGTAAGAGGTTATTTGACTGCTGTTACTTGAATCAGAGGGCCACAGAGTTCCTTGCCTTTGCAGAGCAAGCTTTTTGCCTGTGCCAGAGACACCTCTCCTGCCCACCGTTCCCAGACACGGCATTTCCAAATGCTTTCCTCCCGTTCCAAGCAGTGCCTGAAACTTTTAGCCGGTGCCTTCCCTTTTCTCCTGTCCCATCCCCTGCTCAAAGCTGGCGTTGGGGAGACACAATATCAGGAGGGAGGAGAAGGATGCATCAAGGCCCAGACTGGTGGAGTCAGTCTCAAGGGTGGTTGTCAAAGTTGTCACTCTACAGCCAGTCAGACGGCTGTGGGGTCAGTCTCACAACACCACCACAAATATTGCAGGGGAAAGTATTGCCCAGAGGGTTCTGGTTTTGTCTCCAGAGCCATGGCCCGAAGAGTGTGTAGAGGGCAGAAAGCCAAGGACTTTATGGGCCAGAGACTCACAGCCTGTGTCTATCATGGAGCTGATTCCAGTTGTTGACGAGTCTGTTCACAGTCAGAAAGGCCCCAGCTGTTCTCTGTGGATGTGTTTCTTCATGAGCCCTCATCTCCTTGCATGATATTACCTCACCTCTGACAACATTTTCATGATATGGAGCCACTGCACAATGTGAGTAGTGATCAAATGGTTTGCCTCTTGATCCCCTGGATTAACCTGCATCATTCAAACAATAACTAGACAGAGAAGTGCTTAGTGGCCCTGGCATATTTACTCAAGATGATTTTAATATATTTCTCAGAAAGATCAAGGAAAGAGAAGCTGCTACTGAACAGCACAACAGGAGTTTCCACCCTTTCTCGTTTGGAGGGAAGAGGGCAAATATTAATTGGTTGCTTTGGTTACAGGATTGGTTGAACTTTTGCATCTTCTTTCTGTTTTCTATAAGGATTCCCTTTCTGGCCTCATGATTTCACCTCTCCTGAACTTGTTATACTCCTCCAGTGGGATTATGGTACCTGTGTATCAAGAGCACTTACCCTGCCAATCTGATCTGCTTTGCTACTTGAATTTATTCTCTTTGGTAGTCTGCAGTTGGAGAATGCAGTTGGCCAGAAAAAAAGCCTTTTTAAAATATTGCTTATTTAACTCTAAAACAAAGATTGGTTTTATAGAGGAAAAGGGCTACCAATTCATATGCTAGATCTGCTGTTTTAATCTGGGTCCATAAATCCTGGGCAAATTGGCTTCCCTCTGTTTTCACTGACTCTCTCTTCCCTGGCCCTTGAAGTTTGTCATTTAAATCATGCCAGGGCTCCTGCTTCCGTGCTCAGAGCCAATGTAGGGACTCCTCCATGGGGCAAGCTGCAGCATATATGTGAATAGCTCTTTCACCATCTCTCTCTGGGTTTGCTGTGAAGGCTACATTTGCATCTTCCATTCACCCCTCGGGCTGCATGTTCACAGAATCACAGAATTACCTGGGAAGGACCTCTGGAGGTCTTTATTCTAACATCCTGGTCAAGGCTGGGCCAACTTCAAAGCTAGATGCTCATGGCCTGTTCCTGTCATGTTCTGAGCATCTCCAAGGCTGGAGATTCCCCATCCTCTCTCTGTGCAGCCTGTTACAGTGCTTAACCACTCACTTTTTCTTTTGAAAAATTCCTTTCTTTTCATCAAATCCAAATTTTTATTGTTGCTTCATGTGGCTGTTGCCTTTCATCTCCTTGCTGTGCACCTCCAGGAAGGCTGTAGCTCCATCTTCTCTATAAACTCTGTGGCAGTAGCTGAAAAGGTCTCCCTGGAGCTGTCCCTCTTCCAAGTGAGCAGATCCACGTCCCTGGGCAGCCCTGTGGCCTCCACTGGACTCACTCCAGCATGTCAGTGTCCTTCTTGAACTAGGGAGCCCAAAATGGGACACAGGTGCAAAATAGGCATAGGATCACTTCCCTCAAACTGATGACAACTCCGTGACCAGTGCAGCCAAGGGTACTGTAGGATTTTTTTGCTACAAGGGTGCCTTGCTGGCTTGTGGCTGATTTGGTGTCCAGCAGAACCCCTGGATCCTTCTCTACAGGGCTGCTTTCCAGCCAGCCAGATCCTAATCTGCCCTGGTGCAGAGGTTATTCCTCTCCGGGTGCAGGACAGGCATTGTCTGTTGATGAATCTCATGAGATTTAGGCACAACCAGTGATCAGCTAAACTTTATCAAAAATCCTCTAGCTCCCGAGCCACGCTGCACATACCTTGTTGGGTGACCTCTTTACAGTAAGTGCAGAAATGTTCTCTTTTGAGCTACATCGCAGTCCTTTAGTCCCAAAGGCTATAATAGCTCTTGCTGCCATTTGGACCGTGTGTGAGAAGAGCAAATGGTTCTAGATAAGAGTACAAGTTTCTCTGAAATTGTTGCCTCGTAAGAGCAACTTTAGGCAGAAGCTGTTCCAGCAAATAATAGTGATGTCCTCTGAGGCTAGCACTGGACTGGCACGAGATAAAATATAGGACCAGAGATAAACAACTGAGGTGTGGCTGAATAGGCAGAAAATTAGTAAAATGAAATCTGATTTAAGGTTATAGGGTAAGAGGGTAGAAATGGGACAAGCAGCAGAAGTATTTTCTCCTCTCCTGCCTTTTAATAAGAAATATTATGAGTTCTTTCATATGAATATTTTTTGAAGACAGAGGGATGCAGATAGGGCAATTCAGAGGCGTGAAGGCACAAGATGCCTTGGGTCATCTTGTTCCTTGCTGTGCAGGTTTTTTTGTGCTCTTGAGCATCTCTCATCTACCACTAATTAGATTAATAATGTCCATGGAGGAAATGACTGATCTTAGTTATGCCTTAAAAGCAGAAACTAGACTGATAGAGACATCCTCTCTGCTAAGGATCTGCAAGAGTGTGAGGAAGAAAGCTTTCCACCTCATGTTTTTTATCTGTGATGAGGTTTGCCCTTTTTTTTCCCATGTTCTCTGAAGGAATCCACACTTTGCTACATTTGTGACAAAATTCCTATTAAACATTTAAATACACTTCCAAATTTGCTTTAAAAACAAAGCATAGACTCCAAACAAATGGGGTTTTTCTTCCTTACCTCTTCTATCTGATTGCAGTAAATGCTGATGCAGAAAAGCCTGCTTGGAAAAGTCCTTAAGAAAACCTAATTCCCCTGCTATGCTCCTGCTACCGTTAAATATTAATCCCTGCTGTTCTTTAAAACCTCCCGAGAAGGTCACATTGCTTCATCACCCTCCAGGTTTTTCAAAGCATCCGACATGAACCTTCCCTGAAGGAGCCAAGCCTCAGCGCTTGCCCTGCCCCGATCCTAGGAAATCAGGGCTGTGCTCTTCTCTTTCCTGGAAAAAGGAGGAGAAAAAAAAAAGGCGACTCTAAGCTGTGCTTGTTATGTTTATTGGAGACCATGCCCTGGTTTGAGCTGTGATCCTGCCTCTTGGCAGCCTCAGCACGCCCAGGCGGTGCCTCAACACAGGGTGCCACCGCGGCTCCTCCACGCGCGGTGCTGGGGCAAAGGCCATTGAAAATGGGATCTCCCTTCTTATTTATTTATTTTCTCTGTGCCCCTTCCCCTGGCAAATCATTTGGTTTCCCCCGAGACCCACCCCCAGCTCTGCTGGTGGGGCGGCCGCTGGTCCTGCTCCCCCTTCGCCTCCAGCCATGGGTGTGCGAGCTCCTCGGCATGCGGTGGCTGTTTGGCACCCATCTTAGCTCAGTTTCTTTAATCTTCTTTAATCACTTAATGCTCTTTAACCACAGACAGCCTTAGTGCAGGCGGGAGGGAGCCAGATGCGGCGGCTGCTCTGGGACCTTCTGAGGCTTCTTTCTTTCCCCTCACCCTCATCCCCAATTCACACTATTCCCTCTCCTTTCTCCCACTCTGCAACGCATGGGGACATGACATTACCTTGTTTGTTTTCTGAAATTTTCCATCATGTTTTTCCATCATGGTCTGAACAGGCTTTACCGGGGCACTTTGAATGCACTGCCAGCAAGCAAACTTTTAATTACTGGTGCTGATACTAAGAAAGGAAGGAGGCACTGACAATTAAGTGCTTAGGGAAACACCTCTCCTTCCTCGTTCCCTGGGCCCAGGTTCGGTCCGATACACCTCCTCCACCCTCCAGGGTCTCCACTTCCTCCTCGGACTTCGCCGTATACCAACTGCATGGCCGCCCTGAAGGGCTGTGATTGGGGTCAGCCCCTATGCCCTTGGCAGGACCACAGCCGTTCGTGTGGCTCTTCCATGGCTGTGGTCCCTTGGAGGTGTCCCTACTTCATGTGGGTCCCCACAGCCACAGGTCCGGGGAGCTTTCCCTCCCCAACATGTGTGCCCCATGACCATGGTCCCTTGGAGGTGGCCCTGCCCCATGTAGGTCCCCCGCAGCCACGGTCCCTCAGGGATGTCCTTGTTTTGGCATGTGTTCTGGCATGTAGGAGTGTGCATGGCCTCCCCTTGCCCAGGGCAGCCCCTGCACCCCACCTGGCTACCCATGCCCAGGGCAGCTTCATAGTAGGCAACAGGGAGAGAAGGGAGTACGGGTGCCACTGCGGCAGCCCCACGTGTATCAGTGAGACAAACACCTCTGGACGCAATAGACAGGAGTGATTGTGAAAAGGTCAGAGGGGAAAGCCAGTGTGAATGTTTGCCAGGAAAGGTTTGCTCGAGCCTTTGCTTGTGCTGGCATTAAGCTTTCCTTAGTTATTTGTTCATTCCTCTCAGCCTACCAAGCAATCAATCTTCACTTCTTTTTTTTCCTCAGATTTTGTGTACTCAGTATAAGCTTGCGACAGTGATAAGCAATGCCATGAAACAATATTTTTTTAGCAAAATGTGCAATTGCGGCAGTCAAGACTTCCTTTAAGTGGACTAAACAAAATTTACTCTGCGGACCTAACCAGTAGGCAGCTCTATAAGCCCTCACTTGTTGCCGTAATGAGTAGCTTCTCAGGTGACGCACTATGACATTTGTCAAAATTGATCCCCATGGAGGGCAACATGCACAAGTAACAGAGTGCTTGCAGTCAGCAAATGGGAAACATGAATGAACACCAGCATGAAACACCAGCTGGATAGGTGAGGGGAGAGCGGTGGATGTCATCTATCTTGACTTCACCAAGGCTTTTGACACCGTCCCTCACAACATCCTCCTGG
>JAWLRI010000144.1:5525580-5536734 GCA_034781795.1 Crypturellus tataupa
GGTTCTATGAATCCAATGTCAGCTCCACCTCTTGTTCGCCTTCCAAGGTCAAAAAAGCCACTTTGTGGATTTCCCCCTTGCATTTGAAGAGCATATTGATCTGCCAGACGTGTGTACAGTGTCCAAAAACAAGCAAAAATTAAATTGAAGTTATTAGAGGGCAATTAGGTCAAAGATCATAAAGTATCATATAACACAGTGAAATCAAAATTAGGTGCATCAAATCTCTTTCCATTTCATTCCTCTCCTACAGGCTGAGTTGACGTGGTTTTATTCAGTGCATTAGTAGTTAAGGAGTTATAGGAAGTGAAATAAAGTGGGTGGTTTACATAACATAATGAAGCAAAGACTTCAACCTATGAATTTTACATGAGCTATTTCAAATAATAAAACCATGTGATATATTTCAAAGTTCTTATTACAGAGTGGTAATTTTCCTAAAATTATCTCTTCTTTGTATAGTGCAGAGTTCACTAAAGACTAAATAATGGATAGCTTAATACCCCTGCTGCTCAACCCTGAATTGTTTTCTGTAATCTTAAAAAAAAAAATCACCAACATTAAAGAGGTCTTATAGCTCCTTCTGGTCTCCAGAGATGACAAACTCTGCATTTGTCTTGAAGGATAAGCACAGTCCTTGCTGTGAAGGATAAGCAGAAGAGTGACTGGTGAGACAATTGGAAACCAAGGAGAACAGAGTTAAAATTGCTCTGTTTGCCAGAGCTTTCTCCAAATCAGCCTTCAGCCCAGCTGCAGTGACCCTTGTGGGCAGCCCACATTCGTGAGCCATGGGTCACGCTAACCCCGTGCTTCTGGACATAAGCATCAGGGACAAACAGCAGAACACCCTTGTGCCTCTGAAATGGTGGCCGGAAGGTTAAAGATGAACTTATTCCCCATGTCCTGGGCACTGCTTTGAGCCTGGAGGCTGTGAATCTGCCCCCTCACACTCTGTCTCTCAGTTCAGTTCTTTTCACCACTCTGTTCCCCTAGGGACTTACATAGTTTCAGCTTGAGCTATAGATCCATTTCAAGAGGATTGAATTGGTTTATTTACTGAAGCCACATGCTGCTACCCACTGGCTCTGATGAATTTGCAAAGATGAGTCATTCACAACATTGGAATACAACATTTCTCTTTATTTGGATTCCTAGTAAACCTAAATTTGCACCCAAATCCATCCACATTGAAAAACACTTTCCCAAACAAAGTTTATAAATCCAAATCCAAATCACTTCCTAATTAAAAGTTGGAATTCCTGGCAGAGGACAGATGCTGACATATATGCATGTTTTAAACTTGACGGGCCACAGTATAGACGTGCCAAAGCTAAAGCAGGAGAGGTTGTGAGGTTTACACCAACACTACCAGTTCCTGTGGTGGGTACATATGCAGCTGGTTCCTGCTTGGAGAACTGGTCTCTAACAGAAAGGCGTGCTGCTTACCTCCTACAGCACTTGCAGTGTTTCCAGTATAAAGGATTTCCCTTTGTAAGGCTGTTTCCTATCCTGTAGAGTTTACTAATCATGCCACTACTGTGGGCTTCAGGGCTAAAGAGACTTAAAAAAAAAGTGCATTTTGTGTTTTCCTCATGAGGCTGGCCACAGGAATAATCAGCTAAATGCAGAAATGTGCAAAGATCAAAAACTCAGAGAGAAGTCTCTTCATTGCCAAGTATCCAGGATAACCAAGAGGAAGGAGGATTTAAGTCTGGGGACTTTTTCCTCCCTTTTGGATGGCAGAGGGAAGGATGGAGATGGAGACAGGAACAGCATAGCTGGTACAAAGGCAGAACTGCTTGTATATACGCATCTGGGGGATACACAATCAGTGCTAAGTTCAGTTTTGGATGGGAGGAGGTGAATGACTCCTTCCTAATCCAACATTTGAACATGATCAGCTTGTTCCCATCTTCCTTTCAAAGGCCCTGAGCTCTTGACTTCCAGTTCTTGACAGCCCTTGGTACCCTCTGGCAGGCACTGCTGAGCTTGCCCCGTGGCAGTGGCCTGCTCCCTCTGCCAGGCGAGTGGGGACAGCTAAGGACAAGGGACACTGGACTGCTGGAGCAAGTCCTTTACTGCTGCCGCCAGCACACGCTTACCAGGAAACCCTGGAGGAATTCATTTTTATACTACAATCGCTATCGGGTTAGTCTATGCAACGTGAATGTCAATCAGATGTTCCTGTGTCTCCCCAGGTTATGAGAAGGCCAGTCCGTCTGCAAAGAGGCTCTTTGATGGGGTTAATTAATGAGCTAGAACCCATTCCTCTTAAAGTACTGGGCTCGTCTAATAACGTTATTGGCATAGTAGATGTCTCTTTGGCATGGGTCTTCATCATAGACCTGGACATTGCCAATCCGTGAACGATAGGTGCAGATTCCTCCTGGAAGAAGAAAAAAAGAAAAAAAGTTATTAACATTTTTTGGCTTATAAATAAATATTAAAGGTTCAAACATTGCAATTCCTAGCTAAAAGAACAATAAATCTCATTGGACATACAACACCTTGGTAAATTGCTAATTTTGTTTTAATTGCTGAAAAGTATCTTAATCTTCACAATTTTTATTTTACGACCCCCAGGAAATCCACAATCATCTCAAAATGTGGGTGGGAATGGAATGCCGTGGCAGAGCAAGGATGGGATAGCAGGACATACACTGCATGAACCAATAAAATGTAGATTACAAGGAAATGCAGATCCCAAGGGTCCTTGGCACCATTCAGTAGCCTGCCATGACAATCCTGTGTTCTTGCAAAGCCTCAATTCCTCTCTTTCCTGGTGGTTTACCTCTTTTTACCTCATCTATAACCATTTCCCTTGTAGGACAAAGAGATGAGAGGATAACTTGAAACCTTTCCATGCTCACTGAGCAAAATAGAATGTTTTTCCTTTAAAGAGAGTTTGGTCACTCATCAGCTGTGGCCTGGTTGCTGCGCATTAGGGGTGCTCTGTGAACTTTCTTTGCTGAATTCACGTGGAAACCTGCTGAGGCTCTATCCAGCCTTTCCTATTGCAGGGAAGTTGTCCTGCAGCTATTGCCCCAGTATAGTTTCTGAATGCAGGCAGAAACATGAGTGCCCTGGTGACAGCTTTTATCTGGGAAGCTGCATCTATCAACAGTTTAGTTGCTGGCAGCTGTTTTGGGATTGTTGCTTTCAAACTAGAAAATGCTGTTTTCTTGTAAGATATGCTATAAAATCTGCCAGACCCACGCTGTTTTCCCTTAAAACCAACACCAACAAGTCCAAAGGGCTCACATCACTCAGGGACTTTTGCCACATTGACGTATAAACAAGAAATCATCGTTAATTAAATGTTTTTAGAAACATTCTTATGATATTTTAAAAGTATGTACAAATCGGGAAGGAAAAAGAAAAGCCCTAACAAAACAGCATACAGGAAATAAAACTGAACTACATTAATATGAAAATTTGTCAGTGTGCACACTGAGACATGAATCAGAAACTAAAGTACTGACAGGGGAAAATAAAAAAGGACTTTTTTTTTTCTCTGATTTAAGAATGCCAGTCATTAAAATCTTGATGGGGCAGCTAAAACAACTTATTGCTTTGTTTCTGCACCTAATCTCGAGTGTCCTTTTCCAATGTATAGCAAATATTGTACCTCTCAGCTGCTGTTCCATGGTCCAGGTAGGATGTCTTGCCCGAACTTCATTGATTGCAACCACTAGGATATTTGAGCATTGATTTATGTGTTCTTCACTATCCCAGGTTCCATAGAGGCTAGGATACTGTCTATCAATCTAGGAAAGCCAAATAAGAAAATTAGTTTGTGTCCGAACACAACCACCACTGCAGCTTCTCCTGGTTTTTCATACTCCTAGGCCATGATTCAGGTAAGTGACCTTAATTCAGGTAACATTTAAGCCAAAACTTTGATGTACCCTTGGGAGGGAATGTCTTTCAGTAATGTCTTAGGTACCAGACTGTCATTTGCTAAGATAAAGCCCTGAAATACCTAGTATATCACTGTTTTGGTAGCCAAGACTTTTAATTTTTGTTTTCTTACTGCAGTACCTGCATCAAGCCAAACTTGCGTCTTCCCTGGTCCCAGCCGTTGTTTAAGAGAAGGCCAACGCGGCTCTCCTGCGAGATGATGCCAGCGATGAGCGCTGGGTCCAAGCACAGGTTTCTGGCTACTCTCTTAATGGGGATCTCATATTTCCTCAGACGTATGGAGTCGATCTGAAAAGTCCTCTGACCTGCATCCATTCCTGTAGCGGAGGGAAAAGCAAACGTACATACCCTAACTTTCGAAACCCTTCACTTTCCAGTTGAACTTGTATATCAAAGGTGTAAATTCTTGTTAGGAAAGAAAAAAAAAAATGCAGCTACACGTTTGAGGAGCACACACAGCTCATCAACTTCTGATCATAATTGTTGAGCTGCAGTGCCAATACCCTGTGTTTATCTCTGAGTGGGTGACAAGGCAAAGAGGGCAGCTTTGGTCCCCACTGACTGCTGTTGTCTTAGAGGTGGGATTGTGCAATTTGTACTGCTGCTTTGCTGCTGCACAGCTGCAAATGTTGTTCTGCATTTGGAAAAGTAAAATTTCAAATGGTGTTTGGAAAAAAAAAAAAGAGAGGCATCACTATTAACCGGCAAATAGTATTAATGGTCAAATTGTCAGTCTGTTAATAAAGAGTTTTTAACTACTTTTGCAAACGAGTAGATTCAGATTCATCCTTGGACACCACACTCAGGTGTCTGCTGTGGAGGTTCCTACACATGAGGTATGGGTTGAATCCTCCAGGTACCCATGGAGGTCTGGGCCATACACTCAGTGAGTTCTAAAGGGATCTTCAGCTCAGTCCAATGCAGGAGCCTAAGGCAGCCTGCTATTTAGTGACACCTAGCACAATAACACAAAGACAGAAAATAGGCACAGGATGCTGCATAAGACTGGTAGCATAAAGGTAGAGCGTGCACTGCATATTCTAATTTGGGAGGGATAATGGGCATCCTCTTTCTCACGGAAAGAGTAGTCAAGCATTGGAACAGGTTGCCCAGGCTGCCCAGGGAAGTGGTGGAGTCACCGTCCCTGGTAGTGTTCAAGAAACCTGTAGATGAGGCACTTAGGGACATGGTGATGATGGATTTACGGCTGGACTCAGTGATCTTGAAGCTCTTTTCCAACTATAGGGAACCAACTATGGTTCTATGATTCCTTGGGATCAGTGCTGGTACCAGGCTGGGATCCCCTCCGCTGTAGCCACCCCCAGTGAGCGCCTCACTCCCACCTATTGCTGTTTCCTGCAATCTGATCCCTAGGGACCTCTTCTGAGTAACAGGTGAACCCCTGCTGTATTCAGATGGTGGAAAAGAAAGGGAAAAGGAAATAAAATCAAGCGCATAAGTCTTTCTGAGTGGAAAACATGTGAACATGGCTGTAAAGAAGGCAGTTTGCTCTGGCTGCCACCTTGACTGGCTTTCAGGTAAGTCAGGGTTGCACACACGGCAAAGGACAGCTTGCTTTCTGCTCTCCATATTATAGTGCTGGCACGTCTTTTATTTCTTCCGCAAGTTCTGGTCCTCCCCAAAAGGGAGGAGTGCAATAGCCATGTTGTCTGAAGAACCTAGCACCCCACAATGTGCCAGAAAATGGGAAGGAGCTACAAAACCTGCGTCACTCAGCAGCAGGATGACTACAAGCTTAGGACCTTTCTCCTTTGATCAGAGCCTGTGACACGTGTCAGCCACACATGCCAGCTTTTGGGCGGCTTCCCCTTGGAGCTGAGAGGCTCTGGGGTTTTGAGGAGGTGCCATTTCGCCTGGCCTAGAAGCTGATTCTGACTCTAAGGCCATAAGTGAGTCCTCCCACCCGAGGATTAGCAGCACCAACCCCTTTATTTTGGATTGCTTTGTGCCTTCTTTGGTTAACTGACTAGCTACACCTCCTTTAACTTGGCAATAATGGAAAGTGAAGCATCTCTGCATCGTCTACAAATAGATCTGCATGCTGAAATATGGCAAATCAAGCAATGCTTTATACCTACCACAGTCAGGAGTTCTTACGGCTGTACAGGGAATCTCAGGGGCTTGGAAAGTGCTTATATCGCCATAGCAACTGTAACTCGCAGATGGAGCTGAAACGTTAAACAGAGGTGTTGGAAAACATAAGATCTAGGAGCAATATCATACAAGTGAATACGGGTTAAGTGTGAAGATTGCATCCAGACCAAATAGCCAAATAATCCTGAGTTCACCGTGTTTGCGCTATTGTTACTGCTCTCCATCAAGAACATTGTCAATGAGATCTAGAGAACAGAAATTTTTCTTTCCTAGCTTAATGAGTTGAAGGGAATGAATCTATTGATGTCTTGCACATGTTGGGTCCTGCCCCACTGAGCTGTTTTGGGGGAAGGGGCCAAAGCCTCTTCATCTATCTCAGAGGACACTTTCCAGGCAATGCCCCTTGACATCTTGGGCCCTTTTGGCTGGGGGTATCAAGATATCCCAGCTGGGAACATCTATGTCCCACTGTAAATCGTTGAGGACTTTATTTGGGTGAGCATTTGCGTGGCCTGGGCAAATTACACTGTTTCCTCAATATCTGATGAATTAATAGACTCCATCAAGCAGCCAATGACATCTGTGGGGTGGTTTCTGAGTAGGTGGAAGGATCAAATAAGATTACCTGGGAAAACCAGGAATAGAAATGTCTGTCACTGCCTCTTGGTGCTGAGCCCGTTCTGCACGTTGGTGCAGGCAGGAGGCAAGCAACTTCCCATGAAAACTAAGGACATTTAACCACACATGGTTTTACAGAGTGATACAGAAAGGGGACCTTCCTGTGCTCCTCCTCCCCACGCTCCCTCTGTGAACAACTCACAGGGATGTTCTTGGCACTAAACTCAACCCAGCCGAGGCCCCGGCTCACCGATAAGGGCGGCAAGGCCGAGCAGCAGCAGTGCAGGGCCCATGGTGACACTTTTCTTCAGCAGCCCCAGGAAACCTGAAAACACGTCCGTTGGCAAGATGTGAGGACATCCGTGATGCAACATGCAGAACCGGTGGAGAAAACATGAAGAAATCAGTGAGGTTTCCAATTGCACCGTAGCAGCGTTTCCCTGCTAGAAGGAGCTGACACCCCAGGGCATGGGGCAGCAGCAGCACTGAGCAAAGCGGGGGAAGCCCCTTCCCTGCACCCGTGATAGGCTGCCCTGGGCTCTCCCAGCAGCGAGCAGCTTCACTGAAGGAGCTGGAAGGAGAAGCAAGTGGAGAGACCCCCGGTTTGGGTGACGCCGTCACCTCCTGTGGCTGAACGTCTGCTGGGTCTTGCTTGCCCTCTGCTTCGGCATTGAGGGGGACACCCTGAGCCCGTGCAGCTCGCGTGAGCAAGATCCCCACCGGCACCCAGGCAGAGTGGGTGTTGTGGACCCGTCATTTCATACCCCTCACCCATACAGCCCTTCTTGAACACCTTTTGCATGACTTTACAGTATGAAAGCACAGCGCAGTGCAGACACATATCTAAATATCCAGATGTTTCAAGTCTGGTGTACTGTAGAGTGCAGACATCTTTTGTTTTCCTGTTCAAAAGGTTCATACTTCTTTCCCTGTCTTTCGGAAAAGCATGCTTTCAAGAACTGAAAATTCTTTGCTAAGAGCAAGCAAAGCAATTGCAACGTTTTGCTGGTGAAATAGA
This sequence comes from Crypturellus tataupa, assembly GCA_034781795.1. Taxonomy (NCBI): domain Eukaryota; kingdom Metazoa; phylum Chordata; class Aves; order Tinamiformes; family Tinamidae; genus Crypturellus; species Crypturellus tataupa. The sequence goes on from JAWLRI010000144.1 coordinate 5,533,253, forward strand.
AATTCTTCATTAATTCCTGTATTTAATAATTGCAGATAACCACTCTAGTAATAAATGCATCAATTATTAAAGTTCCAAAATATTGTCAGTTAATAGCTATCAGCTGGATAAAAGAAAAAACATCAATTGCACCTAACTTGCTTGTGAGTGCTTCTAAACAAAGCTTTTTTTTTTTTTTTTTTTTTTTTTTTTTTTTTTTTGGCTTAAAAATGCTTTTTTCCCAGTAGGATTTCAAATACAAAATGTGCCATGAGACTGACAAAGCCATCACACAATGTTATTATCACTTGGAAATGCCTTAATGATTTTCATAACGCCTGGCCTTTTCTCTAGGCTAATAGGCATTTCCATGTAAATCGAACTTCGGGGACACTCAAACAGGAGGAGTTCATTGATGTTATTGGAAAGACTCCCTTGTCCTCAGAGAGTTTGTTCAACCCAGCAAATGCTCAAAGCCTGTGGTGGGCCCACATAGCAGCTCTGTTTGAGCTCTAACACGAATAATGAGAATCGCAAGACTCGATCAATGTGGCTGACCTGCTACCTATTAATTTAACGGCAAATCCATATGAAACCCCATTGAAAGCAGCAGTTGGTAGTTGTTTCCACACACAGACAATTGACATATTATAAACATTTAAGTTATTTGCCTCCTTTTTTTTTCTCCTCCCGTTATAAAAATTATCATAGACTTAAGCGTTGAGCTAAAGCAGGATGATAATCACAAAATCAACAAATGCTAAGCCACAGCAAAATTAAAGATTCTACCTCTAAATGAATATTTTGTGAGTGAATTCAGACTCACCTGTCTTCAGTCAGCCTTCATGTGAGACAGGGTGGTAGATGAGTTTTATATACACGAAAGAGTACCCACCCTCTGGGCTTTGGAATGATAATCCCCTTTTAGTGTGATGACACTTATTTTGAAGTATAATAAATAATATGTAACGAGAGCTTTGAATTCTTATGGTCCCTTTCATCCAGAGCATTGTTTAGTACGACTCAGAACATCTATGTGAAAGGAAATAAATATTGTTTTTCCTCTAGCAGTGAGTAAACTGGTGCACACTAAATGACTAGCTGAGAGGATTGCAGTGAATCAGTGGCAGAGGTCAAGCGAAATTCAGATTCTTGCCTAGTGCACTGCTTGCTTCACATCTCATGATCAGTCTGAGCTCATTTCTGGAAGAGTTTTTGTCTTCTTTCCTCAATAACTTAAGATTGGCAAGCTTTTTGGATGTTGTGCATTCCAAAAAACATCTCTCTACATCATTGCATAAGGCAAGCCTTGTTCAAGAAGGTGGCAAGAATACTTTGAGAGCAAAAGAAGGGCTTGACTTCTGTATTTGAGGAGGCTGGAAGCCATGCTAAAATGAGGAGGAAGGGTACTCATATCGTGTCAGTGAGATTTGCACTGTGCGGCAGAGACTCTTCACACATGCAAGTCACTGAAAACATTTGAGTCACTATCTGGGAGGCCAGTGACCTCTAAGCCTGTCCTCTTCTGCACCCTTTTCTCTTTGCCAGGCTCTACAATAGCATGTGTGGAGGCTGGGAAAGCAAGATTTTCTTTGAGTAGATTTCATCATCTAATACATCAAAAATTCATGTTTTTTTCTTAAACTTTCCTTGCGGAGATCTTGAGACATGCTGGGTGAGACACACTGTTTTGGCCAGATACTAATTTCTGGGTTAAAAATAGGTGATGGTTTTAGTCTTTAAAGTCTTGGAGCTGATGAAGTAGGTCTTCTTCTTAAAATCAATAAAACGGTGAGCACAATATCACGGACGTACATCATGAGTTAATATGAAGGAATGAAGCTTTGCTGGAAGATCTAGCCCTGTTGTTTAATGAGGATTAGGATATGGGATAAGATGGGACTTAAATGTAAAGATAATTTATTTGGGTGAAACATGGAAATTAATAGCCATCTTCCCACAGACTATGGTAAGGCAACGCATTCGTTCTTAATGAATAACCCTGATATCTCATTCTGGTGTCTCAGACTAGATTATCACTTCATCTTAAGTCTTTTGCTAGGGCTTAGTTTGTTAAATAGCAAAGGCAACATTTTACACTCTAATGTAGTAATGTGGCACCGTAGAAAATAGCAGGTAGAAAACAAAGATAGCACTTGCACAGCTTAGCTTTAATCCTTATAGAAGGAAGTTGCAACCCAGAATATTAACTGGAGGAAACAAAGGACACAAAAGAGTTGGGAAAAAGACAGAAGTACAGCTTGAGAGCAACCAAAGCAGCAGTCATTTTTTCTTAAATAGATAAAAATCATGTAGTTTTAATAGCACCCAGCTACCTCTCATAAAAACAGTATTATACTAGTGATAATAAACTGGTGTTCCTCTGTCACCGAACCTGCATTCATGTTGATGATTTAGAACCTTGTTTGCAAGGTAGACTCTGGTCTTCGGTCATATTTCTTCCCTAATGACTTGGTCTCTTGTTGGTCTGCCTTAAGATACAGTTTTAAATTTAAATATTGTTTTTCTTTGCTATGTATTTCATCTCTCACTTCTTAACCAAGTAATTATAGATTTTTTTCCATGTTTCACAGTACTATCATATGAATTCTTAAAACCTGCCTTGCGTTGCATTGCTCTTTATTTACTCATTACATTGTGGATGTCATCTTCTGAAGTACAATTAGTTTTATCTGTACTGCTGTATGCTTTTGCATCCCTGGGGCAGTTGTCTTATATTCTCACAGTTTCCAGTAAAAAGACTGAATAATATAAATGTATATATATATGTATGCATATATATATTCAGAAGCATTAAGTGTAGAACCTTTCCTTGATACAAAACATCTCTTTATTCTCACATAATGTTCTGACTGCCTTTTCTTGGTACGAATGCAGAAAGCAGGCGGCTGCTGTGGAAATCAAGTCGTGCCCACAGACATGGGCAGTGCTCTGAGCTATTGGGCTTGTCTAGGAATGCCACCATGTAAAAAAGACCTGCAGGGTGTTAGAAAACATGGTTTCTACCTCAAAGAACTTCTATGGGAAACTATAGATGTGGGTATCACTCGGTGAGAGTGGGCTACATCTGTCATTCGTCCGCAACCTTTTTCACTGTGAGGCTGGATTGAACTTGGAAGTTAACATCAAGTGTCAGGTAAGGTCTGCGTCTGACATAGCCCTAACCCAACAGGAGGGATACACACTTGTGACTTGATGTTGCTTATGATGGGTTGAAGAAAGGGGGATTTAGAAATCACTTCTGTGTTTAGATATAAAGTGGATATTTATAAATGGTTCAAGTTTCATGGGAATGTGCTGAACTGATGTCTCTGAGCAATGTTGCTTTCCCTTGTAACATTACCTTCCCTTGTAATATCATGTTTCCTTCCTTCCTTCCTTCCTTCCTTCCTTCCTTCCTTCCTTCCTTCCTTGCTTCCTTGCTTCCTTCCTTGCTTGCTTCCTTACTTCGTTCGTTCCTTCCTTCGTTGCTTCCTTCCTTC
>JAWLRI010000144.1:5551438-5566196 GCA_034781795.1 Crypturellus tataupa
AGGTGTCCTTCGCGAAGGGGTTTTGGCGCCGGAGCACGCGGCGCGAGCGCCCTGCCCGGCACGGCCCGCCCGCCGGCGGGGAAGGGGCTGCCCTCCTCGCTGCTGGCGCCGCGATTCTCTCATCTTTCGATTCGGATGAGATCGGGGGCTCTAGATCACGGTATATCTTTGTGCTTTCCGTAGGTGTAATCAATGCACGCGATAGTAATATCTTGCAATCACACAAATATCCACGAGGATCCTCTCCGCAGCCTGGAGATGGTCCTGTCAGTAAACTTTTCTCCTTTTTTTAATGTATTATTTTTGTAAGGACAGCCCTACCTATCATATGGCTCACTGCTGGGTGAATCATGTTGCGTATGTACAACTTAGTAGGCGAGTAGGTGTTGTTACTTGTCATTATAAGGTCACAAATGCGTAATCAGTCTGTGGAGTTGCAAATATTGACAGGGAGGAATAGTCTCTTCAAATGAGTACGGTCAAGAAACAGTTTGTACACTTTATTTTTTTTTCTGCTCTTACTCTAGTTCTTCATTCTGTATGCCTTTCTTGACTCAATAAGTCTGTTTATTTAGTGAAAAGTATCCAAAGAAGCTTCTTTCACAAACTTGTATATTCTTCTGATTCTTTTTCTTCCCTACCTCTTTTTGTGGTTAGAATATGACTGCTTGTTGTTAGTTGTGGAAAATCTTAAGTATTCCTTTCTCTTTAAGTGTTTTTGGCAGTCTAGATGTGCATTACAATAAGATACTAAGAAAAATGGTAGGTTCTAAAGCTGTAGTCCCTTTCGAGGTTAGGGTGTGAGCTGTTTTACTACTTTCTGTTCTGTCTTTCTTGATAATGACTCTTCTGCTAGCGAAGATCTCTTATCTGACTTATTTCCTCCCCCCTTGTGCTGTACCATATACTTTGTAATGCAGACTGTTCCCAGCCTGTCTCAGTGGCAGCATTGCATGGCAGCTCCCTTTGGAGTGAGGGAAGCTGGGTGTGATTTGCGGAAGAGGTTGCTTTTTTGCCCTGTAGAAGGGGGCTCTTTGCATGAGGTAGAGATGACATCGGTATTGGGCAGGAGCCTTCAGGCACAGAAGCGCTGCTGTTTGGGGCACTTCTATTGACAGTTGCTTGTTCGTGGGGAGAAGGGTAGCAAACCCTGTAAGTAAAGCCAAAAAATTGTTGGTATAATTAATCTTGAGAACATAATCATTAGTGCAGATTCAGTTTCCTCAGAACGAGTAGTGATGTTATATTGCTGTATAAAAACTTCTTGGGTTTTACTCCTTTTCCAGGTGTTATGCTAACCCTTCCACTGCTGTCTAGGTCTGAAGGTTGGTGGCTTCTTTCGCTGGTGCTAGTTTGTTGCATCTGGACTCCTTCACTGGTAATAATGTGATTGTTCATATTGATAGCTTCTTCGTTCCTCTGGAATCAACTTGGGATCCTTTTCATATGTTTGCTTTATGTGCTTTGCTTTTATTTGATTGGTCCAGCTCTGCTTTACATCCATATTTACTCTGTATGGTACCTTTTACATGTTAAATAGTCTTTTTCTCATTCTGTTTTTTTTTACCACTAAACCCAGTTTTATATAACTCCAGGTCTACATTTCTTTAACTGGCCACTTGTTTTTAGCTGTAGGGTCTGCAGTGCCGGCTTGTGCCCTGTTGCTTATCACTCTTCTGCTGCACCCTGTGCTCCGCTTCAAGGCCTTTGCTATCGTATCAGGCCTGTATTTCTCTGGATCGGTGTGTTGGAGTTGTAAATACCTTATTCTACCCAGAGCAGCAGCTTGTTACTGCTGTCTGTATGAAGCCATGGTCGTATGGTCCTTGTGTACTGATAAACAACAATAAAGCAAATGTTAAAAAGGAGCCCTGCGCATTCAGAGAAACTGCTGTGGAAGCTAAATCAAATAAAACAAAGCTTCAGGCAGACCAAGGAGAGCTGGAGCAAGCCTGGAAAGCTTCAGTATTTCAGCTTTGCAAGCTCAATACAAAGCCTTTGTCCCATTACTGGTAATAGCAGTACCCTTTTACAGGGCTACTTGATGATGGAAAGGGGTAGTGTGAAAGAATAATTAACAGTTTTCTGTTTGAGAAGGGCGGGAAAGCTACACTTGGTTTGTTTAAAAGGAAGGAGTTTGAGGGAATGGGAATGAAGATGGACCTAGAAGGCCAGTGATAGTGTGTAATATCTCATTACCTGCCAAGGTACTTCCCCATTATCTGGTGGTGTCAGACTGGTCTACTAGTTCATTTCTTTACCCAGTCTGTGTTTCTGCTGAATGAAATAGAGGTCATATTGATGAGGTCAAAAGAAGTGTGCTGGTAGGTGAAACTGAGGAAGGATTTTGGCGTGGGAACAGGATATAAATGTATAGGGGCAAGATGACTGCCAATAGGGAAAGAAGGGGAAGATAGAAATGTTGCCTCTTTTTCAATATATATCACTTGCTGAACCAGTATGCCTATAAATCTGTTCCTGCTATACAGCACCCTACTATTATGCTCCTGTGGAACCTTTTTGTTGACTCCTGACATTTCTTTTTGTTCTTGCTGTGCAGGAGTTCATAGAGAACATGTTTATCCAGATGGCCAGAGTTCTAGTCGCTGTAGGAAAACTGTGTGGTGTGTTAAAGAGGCTCTTTTAAAGGTGAAATGCCTCTTGGGTGAGAAGAGGCCCTTAGGCCTCATGGAAGTAGCCTTAAAAGACTTTTGGAATTTTTATGGTGTTGTTACTTGCTCATTTTCAAATGAAACTTTGTAGCAAGCCTTATTTCAATACAAGACAAGACACACAGATTTCCAGGCTTTCTTGGGGAAGAGGGGGAATTGCGATGCGTGATGCAGCTTCTGCTGGCTGTGGCAGCTCTGCTGCAGCTCTTTGGCAGAGCTGAAGAGGAGCACTTGTACCAAGGGTCTCCCATGCTGCTGTTGTGCGAGTTGGCTGCAGTGTTTCCTAATGTGTGGGAAGAAGGACTGTTGTCGACTGCGTTTTGAATTCAAGCCTCAGGTTGGTGCTGTGCACTTAGAAGATTCGTTATATGTTCCCAATTATTGCCTGCCTAGAATTGGCATCTTTCACGTTTTCATTAGCTTCTTATGGGTTCTTTTCCCTCTCTGTCCCCTTCTCCCAGCTTTACTTCCCAGCTTTACCTCTTCCTCCTTTTCTCCGTAGCTCTCTTTAGTTTCCAAGGCTTAATCTTTAGGTGCATTCCTGTGCCCTTTAATATTGTGAGCTGCTGCCTGGGCATACCACTCTGATCATTCATGCATATTGCTTTAGGAGTTGCACATGCCAACCGTGATTCTGCAGCCAAGAGCGAGCGCTGCTGCTAAAATAAGACCGACGGTGCTGTTGCTGATGCTATATATTGCTTCCTCTTTTGCAAATTAAACTGCTGGTGCTGTCTACTAAATGTTCTATTTCTGCCTTTCTTTTTAGTGTGTTAAATAAAATCTTAATATTGCCTTGGGAAGTACTGTGAAGGCCTGTGTTTTCTAGAAAGCCTGCAAATAATAGTTTCAAAATGTTCTGTGCTCCTGAGAATAAATGATAACTGTTGCTATCTGCTTTTCAAAAATATTTCCAAGAGCAAAGCTTTCTGTAGTTCCAATAAAGAGAATGGCTGATAAATCCTTGGAATCCCTGCTTTGCAAGTCTCGTCTGGAAGGTGCCTGGATTTTATACCAGAAGATGAAATACAAGAATGGAGTAAGAATGTATACTGGCCTCTTCTATGCAAACTTAAATTTCTTTAACAAAAGAAGCATTCTTAGTTTTCTTATAGTGTTTGCATTACAGTTTTTATACTTCTGGATTTGTCTTTTAAAGCAAAACCTTCTAAATTTGACATGTAACTGCAGTTCTTGCAAACTGTTTTCATGAGCTACAGAAAACACTAGGGTCCAAGCCTGTAGAAAATCGTCTTTCGGTTTTCTGGACATCTCTGGAAAACCTTGCTTGGAAGAAAGGGCTGATTTGCAGTAAGTTAAAACTTTACTGTTGTTGACACTTGCAATGCCAAGCCAGGCAAGCTGACATCTCGGTATCCATTAGTCTGTTATAGTTGCACTTGTATTGTCATGTTTTCTCATTCTGGCCTTATGTTACTTGCTTTGCAATTGTTCTCTGCAGTGTATTGTTCCTTAAAATAAAAGCTGCCTAGGAGTCAGTGTTATGGGTCTGGACAAAACCTCCAGTCTCATAACTTTTAATGCTTGTGTAACGTTCTTTGGGAGTGGGGAGGAAAGCCCCTTCAATGAGGAGAGGAGACATTTTGCTTGCACAGAAATTGTGTGTGCAGCCACGTAGTTTGATTTGCACGCAGAAATATAGTGGAGGCTGGTGGCTGTTCCCTTCTGGAAGCAGTTGTTATATTGCATGTGTGTGGCTTGTGGGTTTTTAAATTTGCAGCACTGATGATTTGTCCTTCCTATATCTCAGATATTTTCCCACAATTGTCTGTTGTGATTTTAGGGATGGTTCTGTCTTAACACTGAAGTGTGTTTCTTTGGAATATGGTAGTATTAAATGCAGATTTGAGTTTAATTATAATGAATGTAGGTGGGTGTCCACTGCTGTTCAGATTGTAGAGAACCCAAAGTCTGTTTCATGAAGTGATCTAGATGGTATTTTTGTGATGTGTTTTGACTATATACTGTAAGAAATACATGGAAATTGTGGAATGACAGACTTGGAAGCAGTTTAAATTTTGTCATCTTTTACTTTTTCTAAACAAATGAATTAATTCAGGCAAGCCTGAATGCTTGTTTGTTACTTAGTGTTTCATATTGCATGTTTTCAGTTGTGTTGTTCTCTTGGGACCTAAATATTTAAACATTTAAACTGAACCTTGAAGAACTTTTTTTTTTTCCCCCAGTACTCTATGTTGTCTATTACTAGGTACAACAGAAGCTCTTTTCACCTTGACACGCTTACAGCTTTGTTTAAAAGGTTTTTCTAGATTTTTTGTTCTTTTTTTTTTTTTTTTTTTTTTTAATATCTAGGATGTGTGAAGGAGACTTCACTTTGTTTTTCCTAGAATCTCTTGGGGCCTAACCTAGGCCTCCTTTTAGGTTTTGCTTGATTAATAGTTACTCTTCTTGCCCAGCTAAACCAGAAAAGGTAGGCATGACTCTTTAATATTGTAAGATGGAATCGTTGCCTTAAGAGCATGAGTAGAAACCAATTATACCTTTAGTCAAGCGCTGCTTCCTTGCTGTCTCATGTAATTAGTTAGCTTCACCAGCTTCCTTCATCTTACTAGGGGAAAGCTGTTAAGATATGGTTTCATGCTGCACTTAATTCAGTCTCGCCGTGAGTTATTTCAGACTCTGTAATCTTGCTACCCACAGCTGCATTGGGGTTTCATTCCCACCACTTCCATTGCATTGGATCTAATGCATATGTACAGCTCATCTGAGTGATCTGATATAAAATTATCAAACAAATGCATTTTCTGTGAGATATTTTGCTTATCTTAGGCTATTCAATAAGAGGGGAAAGGGGGGCCAGGAAAGGGAGAGGAAACTGTTTTATTCCTACTTTGTCCCATTGCTTGAGGACAAGGCCAGGGGGGTTGGGGGCAGTGGTTTTCTTAAGCATTATCAATTGCAGTGATGGATGGCATAGCCAGTGCTCCACTTGGCTCTCCTTCACTTTGGAGACCAAGGAAGGAGTGTAGTGGAGCTGGACTTTTTTTTTCCCCCAATTTTCAAGCTATGCCAATTGTATGTAAATGTAATCCAAATTTTTCAGCAGAAAACAACTTCCCTCCTTTTATCCCAGCCCCCTCAATCCAAAATGAGATGTTTGTTGGTGTTCAAATTTATTCGCTGATGAGTGAGAATGACAAAAAAACTGCAACTTCTCAGGCCTTGAATAGCACTGCCGATCCAGCAAATGCTTGTACTTTATATTCGTAGCCCATGTAAAGAACAAGCTGGTGGTGCATAGTTTTGAACACTTAACAAAAACATTTTGAAAGTTATTTGTTCTGTAGTGCTTGTAAGCCAGCTATTGTAGCACAACTTCTTTTTGGGAAATTACACCAATTTGGCTTAATACCTAAAACTAAACAGCTACAAATGTTACGTTCAACCTTGTAATGCTCTAATTCTGCAATGAGATTGCATTTAGAAATTGTTATTTTTCTTATTACAAGCTTACAAGCCCCAAATCCAAAGAATGGGTAATGTACGCTACAGAAGTAATGACCAAGATTTCTGTATAATGATGTTAGTTATTAAATGAGACAAACCCAAATGCATAGGAATAGATCATTCGGCTTCTTTCAACTTTTTTAATATTTGCATTTTTTTTTTAACCCAAAGAAAATAACTTAATGAGGTGATGGTCCTTTGAAGTTGGATAGGGTAGCTGGTGTCATGTAAGTGATGCAATGTCTCCAGAGTTGCCTCAGCAAAAATGGACCTCATTACACAGGAATGCAGGCAGTAAGTTTACAACAGTGATGCGACTTTCCTGTTCTGTTGGCTTGCTCATCCTGCTGCTTCTTCCATCCCATGTACAAGCATACCCTTCTTTTTAATCATATAACCCTGTTCTGAGGTTTGATCTTCGTCTTTATGCAGACAACTTCAAAACAATTTGGCTTTGATTTGAAGCCAACTGAGATAGTAACACTTGCCTTAGTTTATTAATCATATTTGTTCTGGTCACTAGTGTGTATCAGAAAATGCTGTGAGCTTTGAGTCTGCATGTACCTTTTAGTTTCACTTCCATCAGGACAGCATTATCTGTTTGTCTTCCCTTGTAAAGCTGGATGCTGGATTTCCAGTGCTTTTGGGTGTCTTCTCACCCTAAACTATATTCTCCTCTGTGTTTTTTTTATTTATTTTTTCTCGGTAGATTAATTCATATAACTGTAATGGATTTGGATTGATATAAATAAGGGTAATTCTTCTCTTTTTGTATGATGCTAATTTAATCCAATTTCTCCACTCTTTCAGTTCATGCACAGATTAAGGATTAAGTTTTCTCTTTCTTACCACTGCTTTGTCAAGATGACATCTCTTAACGCACTGCCTGTATACTGAACCCTTGCTCTGGATTTTAGGCTATGTGGTATGAGTACTATTATAGGTGTCCTCAAAGTCACTATTGTAGATCTCAGGAAAGAGCATGGATGAGAATGTGCATGTTTGGTCTTTCTAATATGCTGATCTGCTGTCAGAGGGTATTTGTGAAACGCTGTTGGTGCTGTTTGGCTCCCAGGCTGCTCATTTGCTGGAGCCTGCACAGAAGCTGGAGGAGCTTGTTTGACAAGGAAGGGCAGCCGAGCATTGGAGTGGCAGGAGTTCACTGAGCAAAGTAAAGTGCAAAAGGTCTGTCAACAATTTTTTTTTTTTAATAGCTATCGGCTTCTCTTTCCTGTGGTGGCTTTGCTTTTCCGATATTGAACAAGTCCTTCTGAGTTATGCCTAGACTTCTGTTTGCTGTAGGGAGGTTATCTTGCTTCCAGTATTTGTCATTGGTATGGAAGCCTTGTGACAAAAATCTCCTAGTGTTGAACATACTGTGTTCTTGAAATCGCTCGTTTAAGCTCTTGGGGAGCAAAGAGGTGATAGGTAATTAAAGTGAATTTAAGAATTGTTCTGAAACACTTCCAGGTTAGGAGATTGTTGCAGGTTTTTGCTTACGTCAGGGTTACAACTTCCAATCTTGAATCATAGTGTGATGACTTCTGTTGTGGCGAGATGAACATTTATTAACTGCTGTAAAAAAAAAAGGTAAAATTTCAAACTTCCTGGCATCTGCAAAGATATGACTTTCTAGTTGTATAGATGTGCTAGAAACTATATAACTTTAATTAAAGACTTGCAGGAAAAATGGCAAAGAATCCCCTTAAAAGATGAGAGCAAGCCGTCATGTATGAAAACCTTGATGTAAGATTGAACATTCTAAAATTTGTTTAAGATGAACTCTGATCTTGTAATAGCTTCCACATGGAATTTCTAGGTGCTAGCTGTTGCAGGCCATTGCATCAGAAAAGCAACTTGCTCCAAATCCATGCGTGCTTCTTTGTTTTTATTTTTTTTATCATGCCACTTTTTTTTTATTGGATATCATAATAGAGTGTTTTATTTTTTTAACCGGTGTTGAAGTTTTAAACATTTCCTTCCTGTATTAGGAAGGCAACCAGTGGGAGTGTGGGTTTTTTTTTTTTTTTTTTTTTTTTTCCTCCCTTCTCCAGGCTGCATACTTATCAGGGGGGTTTTCCACTTCTCTGACTCAATAGCTTGCAACTGTTTTGGATCTTATAAATAGCAGAGCTGCTGGCCATCTTTTTACTTCAGATTTAGCAGAGGTGGGTGATACGTCTTCATCTATTTTCTAATGAGGTTTTAGACTTTACACTCAAAATGTTTCACTTTTTCTTACAGTCTGGATGTGGGAATGTACTTTTCTTTGCTATTGTTTTGTTTTAACATGATTAATATCTAGATTGGATTTTGGAGTGTGACTTTGTTGTTGATAGCCTGATTTGGAGCTTTAATTCTGAGAGGAATGATGCGGAGTTGCCTTTGCTGTCCACTCCTTTCTTAAAAATTCCCAATTATGTGTTTGGGATGGTCTAAGTATATTTGGTCCTGTTTTGATATTGGGTGGTAGTGCAAAGTAGGGGTCTAAAACGTTGCTTAATTAGTGGCCCGTTGAATATCCAGGAATCTATTAACAGTTTGCTTCCTTGATCCCTATGTAATGCAGGCTTTCAGTAGACTGTGCAAACAAATCATACTGGAATGCTTTTATGCAACCTCATCTTCAAAAGAAATAAAAAATCATATTTCAGATGATTTCTTAATATCCTTTCTAGATCAATATTTTTCAGGACAGATATTTGAATATTTTGATGTGCTGCTTTTAAAATTCTGAAATATTTTGTGGGTATAGCTTGCTTTAATTCTATTTTAAATGGTAAAAGGCAATGAAATTCTATAGGAGAAATGTTGAAAATATGCTTGAGGGAGGAGAGCAGCGATTTCATTCTGAAGGGAAAAAATAGTTGTTAGTGTGATAGTAATCTCGGCATGCTTGTTGTAGAGTGCTGATTTATAACTAGCCTGACTACTGCAGAGTTTTGATCTATATTCCTCCATGGGCATCTATGCCTAATATTGGTAACTGGTTAATGTTTTAGAAATTGCTTTTTTAAATGCTTTTTACTTTTTCTTTTATTTACAAAGTGAAATCTTGTGCTGACTTGTTCCATAGAAATGCTGTTCTAGCAATATCAAAATTAGGGCATGGATGAACTCTCTTCATGTTTTGCAGCAAAAATAGTGGCTTGAGGCAAAACTGCATGAATAAGAGGTGGCTCAGGCTTCACTTCTGAAGCAGAGGTAGAGGAAAAGGAGGCAAACATGCCCTTCTCAGCAGGTGGGAGCGCTCTGCATTCAGCTTTGTGTTTTCCAGGCTTCCCAGAGCCTCTTGTGCCATGAGAACATGGAGAAATACTGGGGTCTAAATCAAATCACCAGCTGGCCTCCCTTGAGTCAAAAACATGATGAGCTTAAACAGCTGAAGTTAGGTTGGAGAGTCTGTATAGAAGGTCTTCCTGGAAAGTGATTTGAGGACAAAATTGAAGGAGACTTGGGTATAGTAATGATTTCAATTCCTGTATTAGGCAGTCTAAGTTTGTGGGTGGAATAAATGAGGATTCATAGGTGCATTTACCAGTGTAGGTAGGAAAGATGTTCTCCTCTTACATATTTAAATGCAGTGGTTTCCTTTTGGTATAAAACAATCTCAGCAAAAGAGGGAGACTTCCCTCCTTTTTCTGCTTTGTGTTGTATCCTGTCTGATAGCATAAAACCCATGTGTTTTCTGCCCGAATGTATTTTCTGTAGAGTTACAATGTGCAAAGACATCAGTCTAGGGTATCCATCTAAAATAAGAGGTGCTTAAGGGCTTGTGCCTCTAACCTCTATATAGCACTATGGTTAACGCTGCAGCAGTGGGAGCAATGTCAGCAGCAGTAGTAGACCATGTATCTTGGCTTTGCAAACTGTCTGCTTGGTTTTGCCTTGATCTACTCTTAAGGGCCTAGAGCAGAGAGAAGGAAGCAAGTAAGCATGCTCGAGAAACTGATGGGTTGCACTTAATGCAGAAAAACCGGTAAGGTCCTAGATGTGTGAGCCGTATGTGAGCTCAGCCTGATGCTAGAGCTCTAACTCTAGGTGTAAAGTTAAACTGCTTTTTGAAGTGGCTTTTGAGTTGCTAAATTACAAATTCAACTTAAAGATGCAAATGGCCCCTCAAAAGTTGTTGTTTCCTCTTGGGAGAGGACATTGGTTTATAAATCTCGCATGATTTATAAGTGTTGCACTTTGAGATATGTATTATTTATCATATGGGGCATACCAGTACAAGTAGGCTTCTTTAAGAGGCACAAGGGCGTTTATTTAACTTAACTAACTTTTTAGTTAAAAGCATCTCTAGAAAAGGTGCTGTATAGTGAGGTGTTGCATCATGTAGCTTTTTAATTTTCTTTTTTGATCTATTATAAAATAACCTAAAATCTTAAATACAAAACATTAAACTTGTTCTTTAAACAATACGTGTGTAGTTGTTGTAGATGGTCAGTATTTGGTGACTTGCTTGAATAAAATGCTGCTTGTGTGGGGTGTTTTGTGTGTGTGTGGTTTTTTTTTTTTTTTTTTTTTTTTAACTACTGCTGGATTTGTGAACTGACAAGGCTGAAACTCCAATGTTGGAAAGATTTGTTGATATTATGTAGATTTTTGATTTGGAAAAAACAAACAAGTTTCTCTGACTTTCTAGTTATAGCTTCAGATGGGACAACTTTTTTTCTTTGATAGCACAGCTAGTAGTCATAACATAATAATATAGACTGAAATTGTGAGAGGAAGAACTGTGATTTTGGCCTGTGTAGCCAAGAGGGAGTTAGAAAAGGTATTGAGAGCTTGTTGGTGAAAAGTATGTTTTTTTTTTTTTATTTTGTTTTGTTTTTGGAACTGCAAGTAGCGTGCTAATATTTGCTCATTTAATAGAGCAATACGTTGCATAGAAGCCTTAAGTGTGCAGCAGGGAATAGCAGGAAAAAATCTTACAGTTTGCTTTGGGAGTGCAGTAGCGTGGAAAAAGTGTTCTGCATAGAACACTTTGCTCAGCCCCTTGAGTGCACGTAAAGGAAAAAGAGCCTATTAAAAATGCTGAACTAAAATTATTGATAAAGAGTAGAAGAGAGCTGTTTTTGCTCTGTTACAGATAAGAGTGCACTGAGAAAGGAAAAAGAAATCAAAAGAGGAAAAACTTGATAGAATGAGATCTAATGAGAAGGGAAGCACAAAACAAATGCCTTGTGAAACTTCCTATGAGTTTGTTTAGGCCTGGGAGAAGTGACAAAATGATTCCTTGCAACTTTGTTATTTCTCCTGATCCATTTTTTGAGAGTCTGGGAAGGGGTTAGAGTGCTCCCTTCTGTCATGACTTCTTCTGAGGAAGAATAATGAAGCTCTTCGGTCTGGTGACAAAGCACAAGCAACTGTTACCGTGAGTTGGAAACTGTGAAGAACTATTGCTTACCTAATGTTATCTCCTACCGATCTACAAGAGTCATCAAGATACAGAAATTCTGTTCTTTTATGCAAAAAAAAAAAAAAAAAAAAAAAAAAAAAGTTTAAAGGAGCAGATAAATGCTTTTAATAAATTAGTTGACTACTAAATTCCAACACTTTTTTTTTTTTTAATTTGTGCTGCATTTTTACACTTTGCAGGGGAAGAAGGAGGTTGCTTTTCCACTAGTGGTGCTTTTTATGATTTGGATGGCTAAACAATTGTAGTGGCAAAGGAAAATACTAAAATCATAATTATGTTCTTAAAAGTTTAATTAAATCTCCCATATAAAACTTAAAAGGACTGAATTTAAATTGCAATAACTGAATGTATGTGAAATACTTTTGGTATACTGGAAGGAATAGGTATGTGTAATAATTTGTTAAACATCTCTTGTCCCTGTGTTTCTCATGTCTTCAGGTTGATCTTAGATTTTTGAAACTTTTGTGCTTAGTACACACTTAGTTCACTTAATTTGAACTGTTCATAACCCTGCATTCTTTTTGTATTTTAGTGCAAAAGATGATATTGATATTGATGCCCTTGCTGCTGAGATAGAAGGTGCAGGAGCTGCAAAGGAGCCAGAGCCTCAGAAATCAAAAGGCAAAAAGAAAAAAGACAAGAAAAAACAAGATTTTGAGTAAGTATTTTTGCTGTCTTTCTAATTTTATTCCAGTATACACAAGCTCAGTTATTTAAGTCCCATAACTTCTTTCTTCCTTTAGTGAAGATGATATCCTGAAAGAGCTAGAAGAGCTATCCCTAGAGACACAAGGAGGGAAGGCTGACAAGGAACCTTCTACAAGAAAGGTGAACAATACAAGGGATGTGGGTGTGTAGAAAGAAATAGTTGGGCTATCATTTGCAACTGTCCCAATGAAATTCTCATGCTGTAGTGTAGTTGGAACTCAGAAGTGAAGCTTAGCAGTTTGTGTATTATTTTTATTTTTATCTGGTCATGCTTTCATGCTAAATGCTAGCTATGAAAGATTTTGCCAGATGCCATGTCTGCATGTAAATGATTATCTTAAACCATGCAAAATAGACTCTAATTGTGGGCTTTGTAGCAATGTAATAAAAAAGCAGTATGGTATCTAAAACCCATGTATTTTATGTACTGCTTTTCAAACTTTGCCTTAAGTAAGGGAAGATTTTCTTGAGCTCTGAATGCAGTGCCTCAGAACACACACCATATCATTCTTCATGACTGATTATATGATTATTTATTACTAGGCTGAAAATGACAATGAAGAAATCAGCTTATCAAAACAAGACAAAAAGAGGAAAGGAAAGAGTAAAAAGACCAGTGTTGAAAATGACTATGACAGTGAGGAAGAAGAAAAAGATAGAAAATCTAAAAAAAATCAGAAAGCAAAACAAGAAATACTTTCTGGAAGTGATGTTGATGATCATGAGATATTGCCTAAGAAAAATAAAGGGAAAACTCAGAAGTCAAATAAAAAGCAGGACTTGTCAGAAGATGATGAGACTAACGTTAAAAAAAGTAAAGAGCGAGTCAGGGCAGTGTCTTCAGGAGAGAGTGCTGATGAATCAGATGAGGTCTCCCAGCCTAGAAAAGGACAAAAGAAAACCCAAAAAGCAAAGCCCACTCCTGCTGTTGAAAGTGGGGATGAGGAAGAAGAACCCTCATTCAAAGTAAAAACAGTAGCCCAGAAGAAAGCAGAAAAAAAGGAGCGTGAAAGGAAGAAACGTGAGGAGGAAAAAGCTAAACTGAGGAAACAGAAAGAGAAGGAAGAATCAGAAACTGGTAAAGAACCAGCAAAGCTGAAGGAAGCTCCAAAGAAAGCTGAAGAGAAGGCTTCCTCTGAAGCTCCTGTGGACAAGGGAGAGACTCCTGCAGCAGCAGAAGGTTGGTAACAAAGTTTCCAATCCTTTAATTTAGATACTTTTTTAATAAGGAGGCCAAAGAGTTGGCTGCCAATGAGGATGACTGCTGCTTTCCTGTAAACCACATACACTGGACATTTGGTAACCTTTTCATCCTTCTTGCGTTGGCTAACATGGCCATTTTACCTTGACCTGTAGATTCTCAGGCATGTGGGGACAGAAAAGCCAGATGGTGAATTCTCATTGCAGCATATGCTTACAGTTCTTTAATCCAAGAGTAATTTTTTTTTACTCCACAGTTATTCCTAGACACCTGTTGCATAAACACATCAGGCCCTGCTTTGTATTTTAAGAAACTTTTTTTTTTTTTCATTCTGAATTGCTTATAGATTAGTTTCATGTATTTGGTGTTTTATATAGTAGTAGAAGCATTAGCTGTATTTGGTGTCCCTAAAATTTCTGAATGTATGCCTTTTTCATCTGCAGCTGATGACAATGAGGGGGACAAAAAGAAAAAAGACAAGAAGAAAAAGAAAGGTGAGGAAAAAGAAAAAGAGAAAGAGAAGAAAAAGGGTCCTAGTAAAGCCACAGTCAAAGCTATGCAAGAAGCCTTGGCAAGAATGAAAGAGGAGGAGGAAAGGGCAAAAAGAGAGGAAGAAGAACGCATAAGACGCCTGGAGGAACTAGAAGCTAAACGCAAAGAGGAGGTATAGCTACATTTCATTCTGCAAATTTAATGAAGGAGATGTTGATTTTGACCTCTATCTTTGTTGACTCAGCTGCCAGATTATTACTTGATGTTTCTTGTCAATAGAATGTGTACTTTTGCCAGCTTTTGGTTCTGAAAAGCATGCTCTCTACATGCTTCCTTTGGTAACCCTTTTTTTCCAGGAAAGGCTAGAACAAGAGAGGAAAGAAAGAAAGAAGCAGAAAGAAAAAGAGAGGAAAGAACGTTTGAAGAAGGAGGGAAAACTCTTAACAAAAGCTCAACGAGAAGCCAGAGCCAGAGCAGAGGCTACTCTTAAACTCCTCCAAGCTCAGGGTAATGAAAACAATATTTTTTCATTCACCTTACTCGTCGCATTTAGATTTTTGCTGTCTGGGGGTAGGAGGATGAATACTGAGTAATTCCACGTGTAAATGTGTCAAGGAAGGCAGAGTGGCACTGTTTTTGTTGGTAGCTCTAGATATTTGTATATTTTCATTTTACATACTAAATATTGAACTTGTTGATACATTCCTATTACAGATTTAAGTTAGTTATAACAGTCTTTCCACTACTTGGGCCCAAAGGCCAAGAAGAGCAGAT
>JAWLRI010000144.1:5575414-5596792 GCA_034781795.1 Crypturellus tataupa
GAGTCTATGGTTCACACTTCTATAAGCTATATATTTTTTTCCCTTTTTTCTTTTTTCTCAGAGCTATTTAGATGGATCTGTGTGAAAATACATTTTTCGGTTCATAAAATTGAAAGACAGACTTCATTTAAAACACCTACTTTAGTTAGTGATACTTGTGGGTGTTTGAATTGAAACCTGGCTGACTTTTAGGCTTATGCCCAGTAATACGGTTGCTCTTGATCACAGGAGCATTTCAATCTTTGGAGTATTAGAGTAGAACTAGATATTTTTCAGTCGTGCTGCTTATGTATGAGAAATTGTTGTTGCAGAGCTGTTTGTTACTGAAAATATCTGCTTTTTAAAAAAGTATTGGGTAGAAAGCTGTTTAGGCTTACAGTGACCCTAAGATTGAATTGCCAAAAGTTTTTACTTTTTCATGTTAGTTCTGTCACATGTTTAGGTCTTCATCTGTCTTTTGTTGTGTAGCTCAAGATTATATATTTAATGTTGTGATGTTTAACTTGTGTTGATTTAGATATGTGTATATTGCAGTAGAGTGAAGCTTGAGAATGTTGTGGAAGGTTGCTAACTAGGAATGTGGATTAAGCAAATATAGATTCTTGGACTGTTTGACCTGCTTTGAAAACTTGCTTTAGAGAGAAATCACTGAGTATGTAGTCGTGTGTGTGCTAAACATCCACTTTGTGTTCTCGGTAGCAGCATAGGAGAGGTTCCAATTCTCACCAGCAGCCTTCAAAAGATCTTTAAAAATAGTGGTGTCACTTTTCAGGTGAAAAACAAACAAACAAACAAAAAAAACAAAGAAAAAAGAAAAAGAAAGCCTCTCTATGTGTAATTATGAATGAATCTTTCTTCTGAACTTGCTTCATCTTAAGCTTGATATAATTAGTGTACATAAAATGCTTCCATCTGAACTTACATGCTAGTTTGAATTTTTGAAAGCTTAAGTTATATTACTCAAAATATTCTCCAACTTTGTTATCCAATGTTGTATGCATGTGGATAGGAAAATATTGCAGTTAAAGCAAATAGAGATTTAATTTAACTCCTGGGTAGAGCAAAAGGGTAGATAGCTCTTTCTGGTTAAGTATTTCTTGCAAATAAGTGGTGTAAACCTAAAGATGCCCTTCAGCAAGTATAAAAGATGACATATTATTGTATTTTCAAGATTGATAGGTTATATGACTGGAAAAAAAGTCCAGATACGGATGTAGCTGTCACTTTAAAGAAGCAGAAGAAGAATACAAAAGATGAATTTGAGGAACGTGCAAAAGCTATCATAGTGGAATTTGCAAAACAGGTAAGTGGGAGTATTCAAGCTTGTCTGTTCACAAAAAGTATTAGCGAAGGCAATTCAAACACCTGTTTTACAAAACACCTGGAAGGATCACAAGAATGTTGACATCTTTTCTGACATGTTAGTGTTTACTTAAGCCAAACTTTTTTTTTTTTTTTTAAATAACCAAAATCAAAAAGCAAGAGTTTAACTGCAGTATTCTATGGAGTGCTAGTTTGGGGAAAAGTATCAGCTAAATACTGTGCTTGGTCGTGGAGTTACAATAACAGATCAAGTTTTCTGTCTCTGTTCTTTTCCTCTTTGGGAATTGCCAGAGAGAAGCTCATCTGTGTCTTGTTCCTTTAGACACTGGCAGGGCATGAAACACATCAGCTCAGGGAACTTCTGTTGGTGGCATACAATAATGGCTGGAAGTTAAATGTAGTAACAACTTTGTAGATTTATCTCGTAACGCTCCCAGGTGTGGGTTGAGTGTTGTGTTCCATAGCATATTGTTCGTAACATTGTGGATTTTTTTTTTAAATTGGAATTTTAAAAATGCAGTCATAATTGGCTGGCACTCAACATACTGATTTATTTGTTTGTTTATTTTTTATTCCCTTTCCTCCCGGAACTATTGCTCCTGACTTTAGGGCTTGAACGCTGCCTTGTTTTATGAGAATAAGGATCCCCGCACTTTTGTCTCTCTTGTACCTACCTCTGCTCACACAGGGGATGGCATGGGAAGCCTCATAGCTCTGCTTGTTGAACTGACGCAAACCATGCTGACCAAGAGGCTGGCTGAGTGTCAGGAGCTGAGAGCTCAAGTCATGGAGGTAACTTGGCAGCTGCGCTGTGAAATTCACTTAGAAACTTCACCCCCCCACACACACACCTCCCCAGCTAAGGAGGTGTATTTAAAGGGGTGAAAGGAGTGACTGTTTTTTTCCCCCCCTTCATTCAGGTTAAAGCACTGCCTGGTATGGGCACGACCATAGATGTTATTTTGATTAACGGGCGCTTGAAAGAAGGAGACACCATTATAGTTCCTGGGGTCGAAGGCCCTATTGTGACTCAGATCAGAGGTCTTCTCTTGCCTCCACCCATGAAGGAGCTGCGAGTCAAGGTATGGAAACTAGGTGGCACACTGACATTAGGGCAGACTTGGAACCAAAAGCCTCATGGTGATGATAAAACTGAAAATGTAATGGGCAGGTGTAGCAGCAGTATTTAAAGGTGGGCAGATGGGAGCTGCTGGGCTGTGCCATCGAGCTCTGTGCTGTGCTGGCCAGGGGCAGGTTTAACCTCTCTGTTCTGCGCGAGCGCTTAACTGGTGTCGTCGTCTTTTCAGAACCAATATGAAAAGCACAAAGAGGTGGTCGCTGCCCAAGGTGTGAAGATTCTTGGGAAAGACTTGGAGAAAACACTGGCCGGTTTGCCATTGCTCGTGGCTTATAAAGAGGATGAAGTCCCAGTCCTCAAGGTGAGGTGCCCCTTAGTGCATAAAACTCTTGTCAGCAACCGTGAGTTTGGTTAATACAGAAATAAGACACTTGAACTGAGCATGATAAAGTTCATTCAAATGGTGAGAATTCACTGTGCAAATAACTTATTTGCACAGATTTTAAAAACTGTTAAAATAACAGATTGTAGCTCTGTGTCCATGTGAAATGTTAGTATGGACTCTTGTGGTATCTTGATTCTTAGCACATTCCTGACATCTTGTCTGCATATGGAGAGTGGCGTTTTAGTATATGTTAATTATTGATTTGATATTAGCAGCAACTGATACATTTTAAGCTAATATATGCCAGTGGAGTTCTTCAAACCATCAGAATCAGAAAAGTTAATCGAAGACTCTTTCTGTGACATTTCTTTTATGATTTACACTATCAGAATGACATAAAGAATTCAGCTGCCTTAAACCAAAATTCAGGTGAGATGCTCCTGTTTGACCATGTCAAAATGTTAATTTAAAAAAAGAAAAGTCTTTGTGGACATTCTTGAGTCAAGTGTTAGTTCACTTTTAAGCAGGCAGCACTGAGCTTAATTGCCCTTTGCTCTGAAGGAAGATTAATCTTTCAAGTCCACCAAGTAGTGGCTTGCCTGGGTGTATGTGTATGCAGTACCGTAGCAGCAGGCATTTGTGTGTGTAAATAAAGGTGAACACTGATTCAGCTGTCAGAAGACAAAGAGTGTTTGGATTTTTAAGAGGTATGGGCTGAGAAGGGTCTCTAACTGTTCTGCGAGCAGCAAGGTGGCCCTGTTGTTCTTGTGCCCAGGTTGCAGCATGATGGGTGCTGACCACCTGCAGC
Source organism: Crypturellus tataupa (assembly GCA_034781795.1). Lineage (NCBI taxonomy): Eukaryota > Metazoa > Chordata > Aves > Tinamiformes > Tinamidae > Crypturellus > Crypturellus tataupa. The sequence goes on from JAWLRI010000144.1 coordinate 5,579,009, forward strand.
CAGCGCTTTGGGGGTCTCTGCACCGCGGTCAGTCCTCCTCTCTGCCAGCACCTGCCTGGGCTGCAGGGCACCTTGTCATCTGCAGAGAAATGTTACTGACTTCAGGAGGGGCATCTGCTTTGTGATAGGTGAAGGCCTCCTTGCAAAGTCCTCGGCTGGTTCGGGCTTGGGAGAGGCTTTTCTGGTGTCTGGAATGAGCAGCAGTGTGTTGTAAGCGACGTGGTTCTGCTGCAGCCTCCACCTGTGAACAGAACGGTGCTGGACTTCACTGGAGCATCGCAGCAGTAGAACTAAGGTTTGCTTTCTTTTCTGCAGGATGAACTAATACACGAACTGAAGCAAACACTGAATGCAATCAAATTAGAAGAGAAAGGTGTTTATGTCCAGGCTTCTACCTTAGGCTCTTTAGAAGCTCTACTTGAATTTCTTAAAACGTCAGAAGTGCCAGTAAGTACTTTATGCTGTATCTAGTGCTGATGTTCTTGCTTTTGGTTTATAGAGGTTTTCTCTTAACTCAGAATGAACGCCTGATTTGTGTGGCTTTCTTTCTCAACAGTATGCGGGGATTAACATAGGCCCTGTCCATAAAAAAGATGTTATGAAAGCATCAGTTATGCTGGAGCATGACCCTCAGTAAGTAACTTTGTTGATAAATGCATAGTAGACTCCCTTCTTAGACTGCCTCTTTACGGTCTGTCTGATGGACTGTTTGGCTCTCTTGCATGCAGATATGCAGTAATTCTGGCCTTTGACGTAAGGATTGAGCGTGATGCCCAGGAAATGGCTGATAGCTTAGGAGTCCGGATTTTTAGTGCTGAAATAATTTATCACTTATTTGATGCCTTCACAAAATACAGGCAAGACTATAAAAAGCAGAAACAAGAGGAGTTCAAGTAAGTACGAGTCATCTTCATTTGGGTGCTTTCCAAACTACCATTTAATTGTTTTATTCCTAAATGAAATTGCATTTAACTTCATGTTTCCGTGTTTTTATTTAGCATGCAGTTCTGATGGGAAGGAAGGAAAGAAGGAAGAGGATAGGACCAGAAATTTTGTAACTGCCAGGAATTGTGCACTTCTACTTTAGTTATTGCCAGCTGGGGTTAAGTTTATTAGGATGAGAATTGTGAAAAAACCTATAGTGTTTTGAACTCCCACATAATATGGAGCATTCTTATTAAGGTTTGCTCTGTGTGCTTAGTTTCTTCTCCCTCTTGACAGATGGGTTAGTCTTGTGGGGTTAGGAAAATAAAACTGAAAGTATTTGGGTTCTACTGTTCCCTATTTGTGTGCTAGCAGTGCACAAGGCTAGGCTTAATTCTGGCTGCAGAAATACGAATCTGCTGTCACTAAGGACTTGCAGGGATCCAAAACTTGAGTTGATGGAAGCTGTGTTACTAGTTGGTCCTCAGACAAGTATTTTCCTGATCCCATATTGAGTTAGATTTATTATTATTATTTTTTTAATCCTAGTTACACAATGTTGAGTGGAGTCACTGAGATGGGCTGTGGCAACAGTGCTTCTATTCCCATGCTGACCTGAGAGTCTAGTTGAACTTTAATTGCTGCTCCTTTGATTTTGGTCTCACTTGGCTGCCCAAGCCTGTCAACATAAAATTCATGCCAGCCCTGCTCAATTATTATTCCCTGTAGCTTGTGAAGATCAAGTATCAGCGAGAATTAATAAGGCTGAGAAGGGTTTTCCTGCCTCATTTTTCCCCAAGTGACACTGCTGGGATAAATGTCCCAGAGAAACGTAAGGGAGGGTGGAACTGGCAATGCTTGTGCCCTGGCTGACTGCACGTGCCTCCTCTGTGTCTCCCCCCAGGCACATAGCAGTGTTCCCCTGCAAGATGAAAATCCTCCCGCAGTTCATCTTCAACTCGCGAGACCCGATAGTGATGGGCGTCGTGGTGGAGGCGGGCCAGGTGAAGCAGGGCACCCCCATGTGCGTGCCCAGCAAAAACGTGAGTGTGAGCGCTGCCCGCGGCTCTTCCCGCGGGCGCCCCGGGATGCCGGAGCTGCTGGGATGTGGGGTTTACAGCAGGGTTTGTGCTGCTGCTTCCTGCCCTGCCCTACGTGCGGGTTGGCCCGTATGAACAGGGAGCGCGAGGAAGAGAGCGCACGCAGCTTTGGCTTGCGTGCATTGCAGCTTGTTCCTTGTGTTACAGTTCATTGAAATCGGAATAGTTACGAGTATTGAAATCAACCACAAGCCGGTGGACGTTGCCAAGAAAGGCCAAGAAGTGTGTGTGAAAATAGAGCCCATTCCCGGTGAGTCGCCCAAGATGTACGGCCGACACTTTGAAGCAACGGATATCCTCGTCAGTAAGGTAATGCCCGTTCTGCGAGGGGCTTGTGTGAGGCGGGGTCGTTGTGTGAAGCCCGAAACCCACATCGTGACAGGTGCTGGTGACTGGGTAAATGGACAAGTGGCTTCTTGCCCGCCTGCTGACGTAGCTAGCGCTCAGGGCATCGCCGTTGTTCTCCCTGGTGTCTGCCCGGTGGAGAGGGACGGAGGTGCCTGCAAGGGGCTGTTGAGGTGCTGCGCATGGCAGGAGCAGGAGGGGGCCCCTCCTGCATCCCTGCCAAGGGGGGGATCAGGGAGGGCTTGTGCTGTCGCCATCGCCCCTGGCTGGCTGGGTGAGGGCAAAGGAGAGGGAAGGAAAGGGGCACGAGACGCACGGTGCGGACGAGCCGCACAGGCGCTCTGGGGCCTGGCCTTTCCCTTCTTTACCGGGACTGGCTACCTTGGCCCACTGAAATCTGCCCCGCTCGGTGCGCGTGGGTGCCCTCACGGCTCTGCCCTGTGTCTTGCAGATCAGTCGCCAGTCCATCGACGCGCTGAAGGACTGGTTCCGGGACGAGATGCAGAAGTCTGACTGGCAGCTTATTGTGGAGCTGAAGAAAGTGTTTGAGATCATCTAGGTACCTTTTTACAGCAACGGAAAGGCAGGAATAAACTCCTATTCCTGTTCTAAAAGTCACCAACAAAGTCCTATATTAAAGACAGTGTTGGATTTATGTTTAAGAGGAAAATATGTGGATAAAATGTTTTCCATGAGAAACCAAGAAATTTACACTGGTTTGACAGTGGTCAATTTACATGTTCCCACAGTTCCAATGTGCCTGTTCACCTCTCCCACTGCCCTTCCTACTACTGGCTGCTGTTTTAAAGTTTGCCCTTCCTTCTCTTACTCCTTCCTTCCACCTCTTCCTCCTTCCAAAATAAAACAAATTGAATTTTTATTACAGAACTGAAGCTCTTTCACTTTTATACTGATGAAATCAGTACTGCAGTATTTGATTAACCAAGCTTCTGCAGACTTTGTGATTCTTGGGACATTTTTGATGTAAGAAGTACTTCTTTATTTATGCATACCTCTTCCCTTGACTCTGTTTTCCAACATTCTTCTGCTTTGTGCCTCTAGAAATTTTTTTAATTAGAGAATTAGGCAATTGGATATTTCTGTATTTGCTTTGTGTGAAACAATGATGTAAAGCATAGTTGGCCGCCTTTTATCGCTTGTACAGTTCATGGAAGTCGACCTGTAATCATTATAACGCAGAGCCGCAAATAAAGGAGATGGTCGGAGTAGCCCAGTTGTTTCATAGTTTGTTTCAGAAGCTGCAATGTCACCTCAGGGGCTGCTGCCTGCCCAGGGCTCCACCAGTGCGAAAGGTGTTGGGCTAATGGTGGCCGTGACAACCAAAACTCCGTCAAATTCCAGTGTTTTCCTACCTTTCCTTCCCTTGGGGACCCAGCTTGATGTGTCTTGAAGTAGGGGTAATTTGAAACTTGTGTCTCGAGGAGCCAAACAACTGCTTTTGAAAAGCACAATCTGAACTAAAACTTAATGATCTTTCATGTAGTTGAAACTTTTCACCTTTAAACTATTTACTAAAAATAACTTCTAATAAGTATTTGGAACTGATCAGACTTTGTATTGTGCAGATGTTTGTGTTCAAAAAAACCCCATTACATTAATCTGGATTGTACAGCTTCTCTCACAATTGCTTTGTGACTGTAGCCTCTTTTGGCAATGGAGTTTAAATTTACCAAGAATGGTGTTAGACTTTAAACATACACTTGAAAAGGACCTTGTCACTATGGTTTGAGTGTGGTACAAATTCACATCACTGGGCCTCCTGTCAGTGATTTAGACTAGAATGATCTTGAGTGTCAAAGTGAGGAGACTGCACTAAATTGTTACAGTTTATTTTTGCAAACTATGCAATTGTGAAAGCTACACTAATAAAAGGAGTTCTTAAGTTAAGAACAGAGATATCAACTCGCGTGGTTGTACTGTATTCTTGTTTTGCTAAGGAGGGAAGGGGGCTCTGGCACCAGGTAAAGAGGCCTGGAACCCTCTTTTGTTGCTGCTCTGTGGCAGCTGCAGGGGAAGGTTCCAAGAAAGAAGGGGATAAAAAAGCAGAGGGTGGGATCACAGGTGGGAAGGGACAGTCCTGCTCCATAGCCACCTTTTCCTGTTTGTCCCCTTGCTGGACATTCCAAGGGTCCCTCCACCCAAGGCTGCAGCTGGGGGCTGCTGCCGAAGGGGCCGGCAGTCCCAGCTCCTGCGGGTGGCACCAGTCGCTGCCATGAGAGGCAGTTGCTGCTGTCAGCCACCCTGCTCCCTTGTGAGCACGTGAAGCCCTGGGCAACCCTGGGGGCACTCTGCTGTGTCTACGCGCAGCCCTGGCTGCTATGGAGCTGCGGTGCCATGAGCCTGGCTCCTGGGCAGCCACCTGCCCTGCTCCCCTCTTTATGCTGTGTGTGAGTCCCATCATAAACCCCTGCTGGCCCCTTCCCAGCACCTGCTGCTCCAGGCTGAGCAGCCTGCAGCTCCCCCCAATCCTGTCCTTTGGGAACACTTCCACTCCTCTGCCTCAGGAGCAATACAGCTCCTCTGCAGCACTCACCCAACCCCCGCTCTGCCTCTGAAACCAGCAGCTCCCACACAACGATTTCAGCAAGGACCTCTCCTCCATCGGAGCGGTGCGCGGGCTAGTCTTCAACCACACACGCAACCAAGCACTCCCAAAAGAAGCAGACAAAGCAAAAAGTGCCATGGAAGACCAAAGTTGTAATGGGTGGAAACTCGGGCAAATTAATGGAGATCACATGATCTGTATGAAAATATGTTTTGAAGGTTTGTTTTCTTCTAGGAGCCCTGGGCTCCCTGGGCCTCCCTCTCTCCCCAGCTTTCCCAAGAGCACAGGGCTGGGATTGCAGCGAGCAATTCCACCAGGCATGGCTGCTCTCGCAGGAGCAAGAGCCAGAGTGAGGCAAGAGCCCCCTCCGCTCAAGGCAGGAGCGAGGCGAGCGCAGGCAGAACAGGGAGCAGCAGCTCCTGCAACCGTCGAGCGGAGCCAGCGGCATCGTGCGGAACCGAGTAAAGGAGTCCAAGCTAGAGCTTTAATGAACGGGGTCAGCTATATTCAAACTGAAGCATGACAAAATAGAATGAGTACAAAAATATACATACAGTTCTTTATTAAACAACTGTAAACACTTCACTGTAAAAATCCATAAAACTTTATAAACAAACATTTTGTAAATAGATTCTATACTACAATAAAAGAATTTTAACACAATTATTTACATGCAATACTGACAAATTTGGCACTTTCTGAAAAGAAATGTACAAAACACTTTGTTGTTTAAAAAGAAATCTGAAATTATAAAAACTCAGGGCTTTACTATCATGCACTTTGCAAATACCTCACAAGCACTTATGGCACAGCTAGCAGAGAGCTCCAGGCTCTCACCAAGCTCCTCCCTACAAGTTCAGGTAACTTTCAATGTGCTTCCGTAAGTTTGTTGTAAAACTACCTGAACATTGTCAAGAATGAAGTCGAATGCCATATTCCAAACTGATTCTACCGATGACTGCATTAACCTGGGAGAGAGGAAGAAGAGGGAAAACAAAAATTACTATTACAGAAACAGCTCTTCTGACAGTAAGTTCCGACTTGACACACGCGCTTCATCTGCTCCCCCAGCTCTCGGAGGTGGTAACACCGCGTGTGAACAGCAGATGCGGGGGCGCTGTGCTGTGCCCTGCTGCAGTGGAACCAGACCCCGTGTCCCACCGACACGTGAGAGCTCAGAGTTACCCTCTATCATTCTGCTGCTCCCAGGGGCCAGTGAAAGGTTCAGGCCCGAGGAAGCTCCTGCAGGAGAGCAGAGGGCACCGGCACACGCTTTTGGATAACCCCTGCCACTCTCACATGGGTAACAGCACAAGGCCTGACCCCTGCCCCATGCCCTGCCCTGGCTGCGAGGCTCGGCAGGGACCCGCTGTCCTCGCTGCAGGTCGCTCGGGCGGGGATCAGAATGAGAGTTTTCCCTGGACAGAGCATGGATGGCATCTGGCATGCGCCATCCAACGAGACGTTAACTGCACTGTGTGCTCCTCGCTCCCTGAGGCCTAACGTCATCCCGTGAGACAAACACGTAACAACGTTTTTGCACTGCTGCAGTCTTTTGGGTGTTGATTAGTTTCCATGAAGTAAATACATATTCTTCACATTTAAGATACAAAAACAGTGAGCTACACAGTTACGTATCAGTAAGAAAGTCAGAAGTAGATCTTGAGCCTCCTGACTCACGGGAAGAGTAACAGGAGCACAATAAATAAGCAATAAAAATAGCTTTAAGGATAGGCTGGAAAGGTGAGCCAGGGATTAGGACCTGGAGACAGCAACAGAGCTGAAACCAGATGAAACAAAAGAAATATAAAAGGTGTCATGAACAAAATGAATGAAGAAAAAGGACAACCATAAAAGAAAAATTATGTACTTTGTCTGGAATCAAAAGACTTTTAGCAAACACCACAATTACTTAATTACTACTACTAATTTTTCACCAATTACCTATACTGCCTGGCCAGCTTCTTTTTTTATTACGTTTTTGAATAAGATTTAGCCTTGAATAATTTACACTCATCAGTGTAATGTTTAGCAGGTTTCTGGCCTCACACTGGAGCACTGAACAGAAACGGGCGCTAACAAAAGCAGTCTCAATGTCACAAATGCTAGTAATTCAGCTACCTTTTCATGTACTTAACGACCAAGTCTAGCTTTTCCAAGTCCTTTTCTTCTATTAGATCAGTACAATACTTCACCACCTGCAGAATGTCTTCCTCCATGGGATCTGTTGAAAGAGAAAAAAAAAGACAACTTTTCTCTATGTGGAACGCAAAGTAAATCTGCACATTTGCACCTCCGGGCTGATGTGACGGCCGCTGCACTCCCACAGCTGCCCCCGCAGCAGGAGGGGTCCCGCACATAAAGGGACTGCAGGTCCCGGGATATGAGGCTTGTGGACCTCTTCTTTTCTTCCCCCTCTATAAGAACAAATGTCATCACAGCTAATATTAACCAAACAGAAACGAAACACAGACTCAGAATGGATTAGTTGTTTCAAAACTCTTAGGAGAATGGTAATACCCAGGATATTAAGAAGCTATCAGGTTATATTTTCTGCAGTGTTAAGGCATTGCTAATTGTTTGACATTACACTAAAATTAAAATCACAATTTAACAATAGCTAAGCTGCACTTCATCCTAGAATTTTTCTGGGAGCTCTTTTGGGAAAACTTATAATCATTTCCCTCCAAAATGACACCTCCATAAAAGGAGGAATTCCGTTTTAGTAGTTTTCACCTGAATAGCTGGACCTTATTTGACAGAATAGGAAAACTTCCAATAAAAGTAGCTTCAAGGCATAATAGAAGGCCCCAACAAATGGGCTGAGGTAGATTTTCACAAGGTTAAACACGAAACATGACCAGGAGCTGGCAAAAACAGAGAGTAATTACGGAGCAGGAGGAATCCAGTTACTCCTATACTGCAAGGTTTCAAAATTACTGTGAAAAATTACACCTGAAAGGAAAAGACCCAAGGAGGAATGAAGAAAGAGCACGAAAGCTTTCTAAAAACATTATTTTCCTGTGGTGCATCCGAGACCATGGCAGGCGGGAGATGCCCTACCTGAAATGGTTGTAATCCACTCTTTGAGCAGCATCTTGACGTCGTTGAACTCAACAGCTCCCGCCAGGTTGGGCGCTTGGGGCCTCACTGCTGCGGGCTGCTCGGTCGGCAGAGCTGCCGGCCCCGGAGAATCTGAAGTGGACGGAACTGCTGCCGACTGCTGCCAACATAAGGATCGACAGCACTCAGTCTGACAAGCATTTAACACCTGATCTTTATGTATGTACGCATACACACACACATATATAGCCTATATATGCATTTGCATGTGTGTGTATACATCTGATTCATGAGATTGTACACAGATAGAACATTCTGCAACACTGTGGGAGATGGGAGCCGGTTTCATCTAGGAAAGACGTCAGGTGCATTCAGTCTAAGACTAAGACTAAAGAAATGGAAATAGCTTTACCAGAAGCTGGTGTGAGGATTAAAATTACCTGCGCAGTTGCTCCTTCCTGTTTCAAGAAACCATCTAGGAGCTTCTGCGGGCTTCCAGATGTAGTTGGCATGTTTTTTGCAGGGCTACCAAGGAGTTTGTTTTTCAAAGGACTCTGAACCTTTTTTAAAGGACTAGCTGGATTTTTTTTTCGTGTTTTTTTCTTACTTTTCATTGTTGCATGCTTCAGGTGGACTAGAGGGTTTTTTGATACTGAAAAACAAAGGAACAGACAGCGGTTGATATATTTCAAAGTAGTATTTTTGTATTAAAAGAGGGGGGAGGGTTCTTCCATAGAGATCTCCGGATCAACCGATAAAACCTAACCCAGATAGGGCAGCTTACATACACGTCATTCCAGAGATGGGCACTGTTCAGAGTACTGAAAAGCACTGCTAGACATCTGCGTACTCAGAGGACACACAACTGATCACAATCCTTTTAATACCAAACCTCTCAGCTCCTGAGTATGAGCAGATGGCTGAAACTGAGGTCTGCCTGACAACTGCTTCACCTTACACAGGGTCCCACCTCATACTGGCTAAGATGGTCATCAACCACAAAGTCCTCTCCTCTCCCAGACTCTTTCTTCTTCGTTCACCAAGAAAATCTCCCTCATTCCATCAGACTCCAATGTATCTGCACTAGACCACAGACTGAAATCAAGATTTGATTATAATAATGCATAATAATTGCATGGAATGAAATCAGTGACATTTCCAGCCTATTTAGTGACAAGGACTTCCAGAGGGAGATTTATTTGATCTCTTCCTGATGGTTATAAAAAGGAGACCTGGTTGGTCAGCTTAGACTGGAGACAGCTGACTACCAGACATCCATCTATGGTGAGTTGTATTCCATCTCCATTTCCCTGAATCTCCTACTGCTGCTATATGAACCAAGAGAACACTAATACCTGCTTATCCAAGGTACTTAAATCATGAGACATACCAAGTTTAGATGTCATTCTGCAAACATATGGGCATGGGTAAGTTTAGTGACACAGTCCCAGTGAACTAATTACTCATTTAAGTAACACCAGGTATGTGCTTGCAAAATGAGACCACAGCCGGCTCTATCTGACAGTCTATCAAAAGTAAATACTGGAATCAAATTTAAGGCAGGATCTTCCTAAAAACATTAATTATATTTTCCAGACTGTATTTAGGTTTGCAAAAGTCTTTTCAAATAGTAAACAACTCCTCTACAAAACCACTGCACAACTCTATGCACTCACCAAAGGTGCTGGCAGGCTGCTGCTCTGCTTGCTTTTGCCTTTGATCATAGGCATCTTTCAGCTCTGCTTGCAACTCAGCAGGTAACGCAGCAAAAACCTCGGGGTCCACCTGAGCAGGGACAAAAGATTCATCTGGTTATTTTACCACAGTGCAGCACCGCTTGCTCTCCTCCGGATTAGCCACAGGAGAAAGGTGTTTACATTTTGTGCTAAACAACAATAAACGAGATGCAACTGAAACACTATGAAATCTGTTCGTGCACCTTTTCTTTTAGGCCACATTACGTTATTTACCTTTTAATATTGCTCTATATTTATTCATTTATAAAATTACTATCTGTGGACATATATTGTACTAACCTCTAAAAATAAACAGAAGCTCTAGTGACTTTCAAAAATGTTCTATCTTTACTCACCTAGTATTACGTGGTACTAACAGAGAAATTTAGCCTAGTTTAGCCTCTTCAGATCTCCAAAAATTGAGCACAGTGATAATCAGATTTTATTTTTTCCTTTTCTTTTGATACTTTTTTCATATAAGCTGCAACTCTTCTCAAAAGCAACATCCTTGAAAACAGTATTGCTTCTTCGAGCACATGAGACCCAAGTCCAGGTAGTGAACAGATTTTGAGCCAGGGGAAGAGGGTTTCATTTATTTTTTTCCCACCATAGTTCATTCTTGGATAAAATCATAAAAACACAGTGCCTTCCAACTGTCCTAGGGATTTGGCTTCTGGACAGGAAATTATTTGCTGCCAACTGCTGTCTTCATATGGGAAAAGTAAGATCCAAAGTTTTTTATAATAGATTATATATCCTTCATTTTACCTCGCTATGTGGACAAAGTGGCAAATTAGTGACACGTTGTTGCTATTACTGTATTCTTAGTTACCCAAGATTATTGGGCAGCATTTTCAACTTGTGATTTGCAAAAAGTATTTCACAAAAGCAAACCTATTATTAAGAAGACAACATTTGCTCAGGAGGAGGGTGTCCTTTACTCAGAGATGTGTACAGACGAAAAAAAAGATTCAAAACTAGTATTAGTATCCTAAGGGCACAAGGCAGTTTCTACTGTTAGCTATATGGCTGTATTTTTAAAAACTTGACATTAGGAAGGGAACATAGCAGAGACAGAGGTGGCTTTGACTGTAAAAGTTTTCACTTCTTTAGTGAAAGTTAATAAGTATTTGAATAATTATTATGCTTTTAGATTCATGCACATTACTAATTACACCTATTTTTTAAGTAAAGTATGTAAATATTCATTAGAAAAGTAGGCTGTGCTTTTCACAGGCATTATGTCTAAATTATATACACAATAATTGTGAACATACTTCCACAGGTAAAGCTGGCATCACATTAGCCCAGTACTCTTAGACTTCCACATGCCAACACACACTTTTCACCCCTATGAAATACACACTTATTAAGGGAAGAAATGGGAGCAACTGGCCTCAAGTAGTGCCACAGAACATAGCATTACAGCAAAATGCCATCAATTAACTCTGAAGCTTTCAATGCTTTAAAAAATACAAATCCTCTTTAATAAAACTCTCTCAAAGAGTTATCTTTCTATGGTTAAGCATTCACAAGCCAGGACTTTGGGAGGCACAATGTTAACTTCCTTTTTTTGTGTGCTTTCCTTGCAACTGTTCAATTACATGACCAAGTAATTCCTTCAGAAATAAGCAGCAGAGTGGACTGGATATTTTTTTTTCCATTGCCCACTGAAAGTAGTCCAAGTAAAATTCAAAATTAAGTAAAATTCACAATATGAATTTGATCTTTCAGTCAGATTAATATGAAACTTACACTGATTAACTGGACTTGGAGGGAAATACTGTACAGTGTTCTAACAGAGTTTTCACATAATTTTATCATATTCATAAGGGAAACCTGGATTTTACAGATTTACCCAGCAAGCAGCTACTGGCATTCTGATGTGCTAAGTGAATTTTCTTAAAAGTAATCTACACTGTGTTTAGCCAACAGAAAAAGGGAGGGGAAATTTGCCAGCAGTAATTAACTCTACTGCTACAACTGCCATTCATTTCAAGGCATCTGTAATATTTACTTTTTGTCCCCTATGCTTTTACAGGATTTTGCAGGCATGCCTACTTCTTCTAGATTTTGAAAGACTTTTTCAGCAGTTGCTTAAAATGAATCCAACCTATTTTCACCCTTATAGGGAGTACCTTACCTGAAAGAGGGCATTTTTTCATGCGTTTCTGAAGAATAAATCACTGTCAGGCAACTAACCTGACACCTGATCATATAAATGCAGTTTACATAAGAGAAATGAGAAACTGAAAACATTCCTAGCTAAGCTATAAAACATGGCAGGGCATTATTCACAGTTGCTGAGCTACTATAGTGCTCAATTTGGAGTCACTTGCGGTGTTTCTATATATGGAGCCTGTCACTATTAAGTTTGTTGAATCATTTAAAACAAAACGACCTTAAGTGTATGTGTGCACTTATATGTATATGCATTTATGTGCATATGCATAGTATAATTTAACCCAGATGTTCAGAGAACACTCATGGGTAAGCAAAAGTTTAACTATGTAATTTTAAACTACCGAGGTATACAGAGCTCCTATGCTGCTCTTCCAAAACATCTCTAGGGGAAAGCCCAGTTTAGCAGCTCAGGGATGACAACTGACCCAAATTCTTTTGAGCTAATCAGTTGAAAATGAATCACTTCACCTTCTGAGCAAAGTGAAGACATTTTTAATAGTGAAATGGACTATACTTCTTTTAAATAATAAATACGCGTTACCTACTATTTACCAAAAAAACAGCTCAGCAATTTATATCCAATTTTCTTTTTGTTCTTGTTAGCTAAGCAGCATCACTGCTTATAAACAACGAGAATCTCATTATAAATCTGATTAGATGATACCACTTTGAGAACAGCAATGGCATAGCAAATGGAAAAATAAAATTGCTGATGCTGCTGCTCTATTTTAAATGATCTCCCCACAAGATATTTTATTTCTTGGCAGTCCAATCTTTGATTCATTCACCCTGCATCTCTTCAGGACTGTCTTAGATGAAAGGGAGCACTATCATCTGGAGCACCACTTCCTGGCCTGAAGCGGGAGCAGGCTGCAGATTTTGAGAAATACCTTTCCACTTCCCCCACTTGCTGTACAGAAGTACATTTAAAATAACGGAGATACACACAGTCTTCTGTTATGTCTCACCTTCTCCCAGGAATATGCTTAAAATAATCACATCTTCAGAGGCTAGTGTGTTGGCTTGACACCATCAAAACATCCTCTTAGGAAAGAGAGAGTCTCCTGTGACTAGCTAAGCTCATTTTAGGACTGCTTTAGACTGATGGTGCAGTGTTAACTCAGCTGCAGTGCTGGAAAAGGCTACTTGCACACTGGTTTCCAAAGCAAAGTGTAACTGAGGGGGCTTTATATTAAACAACAGCAAAAACATAAGCATATTGATGACTATATATATCTTTAATAAATATTATATTATGTTTAGGACTGATAAAGATGTATTTTAAAACAGACTTTACTGAAGTTAGTAAAGGACGGTAATTCATTTTGAGTAATAACAGATTCCAGTAACTGTGCCTCAAGAATAAAGCTGTTAACTCTTCCTGCAGGTGGCAAGTGGCTATTTTCCGGACATTCATCCAACTCCTACCTGCGAGAAGGCGGGCAGGGCTATGACACTAATTCCGGTGTCGGTACTTGGTTCCTGGGGCTCTGGGATCTGCAGCAGCACCGTTCCCACTGGCTGGGACAGGAGTGCAGTGCTGCAGCCGTTCACCGGCTCTTTCCGACTTTCTCCGAAAGCTTCGCCCTGCTGCATGGTGTAAATTTGCTCTACTTGTTCTCGGAGATCTGGTGGCAGGGCTTCCAGCACAGACTTATCTAGCTACAAGTTACATAAAACAATTTTTAGGTTTTTCTGAGAAAAAAAATCAGTGTTAATTTAACTCAAAACAGTAGCTCAAGAACACCTGATCTCAAAAATGTATTTTTTTATCGTAATTTGTATGTGTGAACTTGCTTGGGAACCTGATTGTAATACACACTGCAACAGCAAAATGTAATCAACCTTGAAAATAGTTCAGTGCCTGTAAGTGCTCAGTTTTATCTTTTCTTCAAATTAGTATTCTCATCACAAATTCCACATAATTTCTCCTCTATAACCATCTACTAATAATGAAACCAAAAATAAGCATAGGCAAAATGTTGGTAGGAATACAAAACCGGTGTCTGTTTCAAAGCAGTAAGCCATTAATTTCCTTCTTTATATAGTCCTAGGTAACATGTGGGACCAATTTACTTTAATGTTATTAAATATGTTTTTATATTGTCAGATTTTTGTCACAGCTTTTGGTAACAAAATGAGTTTATATTCAAACTTTTGCTTGCTAAGTGGTACTAAACACAAATGGCAATAAGATCTACAGCATTATTTTCCTTCACAAGTAGAATGGACCAGGAAAATGAAGGCCAACGTTGGCTTGTAAGTGCTGCTAACCAGGACTCCATAGGGGTAATGAAAAGCTTTATTTTTCACCTCTAGGAAGAAAATCTGGATCTCATGACCAGATTCAAGATCTGCAGAAGAAGGACAAGTATCTATGAAAAGCTACTCGACACATATAAAGGAAATGCTTTCATGAAAGCTCTCCATACGATTAACCTTTCTGCTTATTTAAGTCTACATTTTGTGTTTCTTCCTTCCACATTTGTTACATATATATGTATGCTCTATAAACATATTCTGGTGTGTAAAATAGCTTCCCGTTCCACTCCTGGAACACACAATGTAAAGAGTAGCATGGGACTCACTGTCAGAACCCTTTCACTGTACTGAATTCCACATTATATTATAATTATGGAGCAGAAGGAAAACGAGCACTGGAGATAAAGGGCATGAAAGCTTTAGGAACTTCTCTGCATATTTTTCTCTCATTCACATGTATTATTGCTAATAAGAGATGCTCAGTAAATGGAGTTGCAGACTGCAATCAGGTTGCCTTTAGATCCTGTGCTAGCCTGAATATTGTTTTATAGAAACACTTCTCTGCCAAAAGCATGATCTGCTTCTACAAGTGTATAAATATTTGGGAAAGCTGCTAGCAGAACACAAAAGATAAAAGTCTACAAATTTAAGTTAGAGGAGTATTTTACAGAAAAGCATTTAAGACTGCTTACACTGAAAATTCCTACAGATTTCAGTGCAGCTTGCTCTTAACTGGCTTTCATAACTAGATGAAACAATAAAAGCAAATAGAAATACTTTACCTAAATAAAGACTGTCTTCCTATGTTCTCTACAAATCAATTATCTTCAATAATTTGAAGAAAATTTGGAAAAAGAGACAGAAAGTTGCAGTCTAATCTGCACACACCTAGGCAGACACCTAGAGGACAGTCATGGTAGAAGTGTAAGAGGTAGTATAAAACTATTTACCATTCAGTTTCTTTTCACTGACTCAAGTTTGAAGAGAGTTCTACAGCATAATTTAAAGATAGGTATAGAAGACATGACTAAATGTAGACGTGCAGAACAAGGCTTAATCATCATTTATTGGATTGGTGGCAAAGAATACTGCTACTATAAAAAATGTAAAATGGTTAAAAGCTCTGCCTTTATCAAAGTGACAGAAAGCACTTGATAAAATTCTTCACTGGTAATTTTTCAGATATTCAGAAATAATTTTGGCAGTATAATAAAGGGGAATTTACAAATCTATATTGTATCATAATCATATAAACCTTTAGTAGTAACTCCAGATTGCACCTAATTTATTCGATGGAAATTTTTCCAAAGTGTTTCCATGTTCTTTAGAATTAGACTTTGTGTTACTTTAAAAATCTTAGATTATAATATGTGTATGATAATATTTTTGAATATCATAGCCTCAGCATTTTTTCTATTTCCATCTATTTCAGTCATTTGACAAGTACAGGCAAGGGAAAACAGATACCGGAAGATTAAGCTTCTCTTTTTTGAATAAATATAATCTCTTTTCTTCAAGATAGCCTCTAAAAGACTGCTTTAAAAAACCCTTTTATTAAGGCAAAATAGTTTGGCACCAGTAACAGTCTTGTACTATGTATTCTACTCTACTGGTGTTCTTTGTATTAAAAAAAAAAGCGTGAAGCAACTTTTCTTGTTCTCTCCAAATCACACCATTTTTCCCATAAAGTATTGAATATATATAGCATGTGTTTTATATTCTCAGATTTTACCTGGGAAGCAGACGGAACCTCAATACTCAAATTCAGCCTGGATTTCAAGCTAATAGGAGAATGTAAGCCATTCCATTTGACAGCAGACTCAGGTTTGCTGGCAGTAGAACTGAGACCAGAGGCAAGGTGAGTACCACGGGATGGAAGAAAAGTGCAAGTTCTTGAATCCGAAGATATCTCAAGGTCCATAGCAGCCACAAATACTATACCCATGAAAACAAGATACGGAATGATCAGCTAGTTATAAATACCCTGAAATTTCGAGCCACACTGAAGCTAATTTCTAATTAATGATGATTAATGAAAAGCTAACTTTTCCTTACTGAACAGTTCATACAGTATTAGGCATTATAACAAAACCTTTTAAGTATATTCTGTTGCTATTTACTTAAAAAAAAATTGAACTAATACAAATTTTTATTTGTAGCAGTTTCATTTGCAGCAACAATACATGTTCTCAAAGAGTATATCCCTATAATACTGAATAAATATTCAGAGTGATAAACTACATCTATGCCATTAAGACTCAATCACTATCACAAATGTAAAGTAAGAATCATACTAACCTTCCTTATGTTCTTCTTCTGAGCACTTTTTTCCTTTCTGGACATGAAAAAGATCAATGACTGAATGTGATCCGCCAGGTAAGTGTCCAGATCGTACTGTTGAGTGAGCTGAAGTAGTTTGATTGATGGGAACTAACTGCTGTACCTGAATGCCAACCTAAACCCAAGACATTAATACATTCATTTTATGAAGTTTTTAAAAATATATACAATTAATAAGTAGTATGTTGAAATACACATAAATAGTTACTGGAGACATCCCTAACAAATCCCAGGATTAGGCACCACAATCCAACAGCTAAGAAGTTATAAAAAATGCTTTCACTTTTCTGATAAAGAACAGTGCTGTCAACTGGATGATAAAACAATGCATTTACTGAAAAATTTTTCAGACACTAACAAGTACAGAAAGTACTGACCAGGAAAACTGATTACTGTTAAATCTGGCTACACACACAAGAGGGAATTTTCTTTGCTTCTCAGCACAACTTTTACTAAATTTAGCACTGGAGTCCAAAGATGAAAAAATGTTTCCTGTTGAGAATTGGTCCTTGCAAAGCCTCAAAGGATGAAAGTACTTTGATGAATGTACTCTTTATCACAGAAGATATATTCCTAATCTTGAAAAATTAGCCTCACATTTTTTTTTAATTTTAAAACACTAGAACATACTGTTCAAAAACGTTACTGGTACCTTGTGCAAGTATACTGCTAATTCTCTGTAACTCTTAAGAGAAAACTGCTCAGAAAGCAAGAAAGAGCTAGAGCATATATTTCCAACCTTTTTTCTATAGTTACACAGCAAGGATTACTATTTGGTACATGTTTTTTTTAGTTGCAGTTAAGGGGATATTAAAGCACCCCTGTAAACTTTTCACTTTTAGTTGCAGTTAAGGGGATATTAAAACAACCCTGTAAACTTCTCTTTTCAACTTTTATCTTTATACTTTTAAACATTTCCAGATTTAGATCTAGAACATAAGTCTTTGAAATAAACATCCTTGCCTTTAGTTTTCCTTTTTTTCTGAAAGAACAGCAGCATTTAAGTGTAATCTTAATATAGCTAACTGGATAAGCACGTGGACTCACCTGCCCAAATGTAGGCACCTACACCCAAGATTATCACTCTAGGACCTTTTCTAAAGACAGAGGGGGAAAAAAGGGCCCTTTCATAGAATCATAGAATGCCTAAGGTTGGAAGGGACCTCTAGAGGTCATCTAGTCCAACGCCCCTGCACACGCAGGGCCACCTAGAGCACATTACACAGGGCAGCATCCAAACGGGTCTTGAAGATCTCCAGGGAAG